>QXTE01000030.1:8041253-8209396 GCA_003942145.1 Platysternon megacephalum | reverse complement strand
CAGGGGTCGGCAACCTTTCAGAAGTGGTGTGCCGAGTCTTCATTTATTCACTCTAATTTAAGGTTTCGCGTGCCAGTAATACATTTTAACGTTTTTAGAAGGTCTCTTTCTATAAGTCTATAATATATAACTAAACTATTGTTGTATGTAAAGTAAATAAGGTTTTTAAAATGTTTAAGAAGCTTCATTTAAAATTAAATTAAAATGCAGAGCCCCCCCGGACCAGTGGCCAGGACCCGGGCAGTGTGAGTGCCACTGAAAATCAGCTCGCGTGCCGCCTTTGGCACACATGCCATAGGTTGCCTACCCCTGCTCTATACTGTCTTCCTACCTTTGAGAATCTTCTTCAGTATTAATGTTCCTGGTAGGATGAATGCTTTCCCTTCTGGGATCAAGCAGTATGGACTTTTGGAGACACAGCTTAATACCATTAGTTTCATAAAGGAAAATTGTTTCCTGAACATTTAAAACAAGAAACACTCTGGCCATATCTGCAGTAAGGAAGTCATAGAATCATAGGTTTGGAGGTTAGAAGAGTCTCTATTGTGATCATCTAGTCTGTATATGAAAGAAAGACCATCCTGTACATAAAAGGCCCTAGAATTTCATCCACTGATTCCTGCATCTAGCTCAACAACTTGGTTAACTAGAAAAATACCTTTTAGAAAGACGAGGTGGGTGAGGTACTATCTTTCCCCAGATCCCTAAGTGGCCCCCTCAAGGATTGAACTCGCTTTTTCGGCGCCCTAGGCGGCGGAAGGTCCCGCCCCCGAAATGCGGCCCCCGACAGCGGCGGCGGAAGGTCCCGCCCCCAAAATTCCGCTGACGACCGGGGCACTGGCGCCCCCCAAATAGTAGTGCCCTAGGCGACCGCCGAGGTCGCCTAATGGGTTGCACCGGCCCTGGTTGGGGAGAGAGACGAAGCTTTTGAGCGAGCTACTCAGAGCTCTTCTTCAAACATCCAATCTTGATTTAAAATCTCTAAGTGATCTCTCATTATCCAATTCACCACCAGTAAAAAGATCATGGATAACATGAGACATCCTTGTCTCACACCCGTCGTAACCTCAAACGGATTAGTCAGTTTGCTAAGTCATATTTTCACAGAAGCTGTGAATGATGTTCACACATTTCTGAGGGATTCCACAGTGCCATGCTAGTCTATTCCAGTCTCAAAACACGTCACCAAAATCTGGCATGCTGCATTTAGATATGAGCTGCTTCTCAATCATGACTGCTCTCTCACATCTCTGCTGGGTACTGTACATTTTCAGTGTTTCCACAATTGTTTTCTTTCCCCTTTCACGTCTTAAAATGAACGTCTCTCTGCAGTCCAATTAATTCAGCTGCCACTCAGGATATATAAACTGTACACTCATCATTGGTATTGCCACAATGCAATTGGCCACACAAAGCAAAGCAATATGCTTCAACACCGCTACTTGAAAAGCTGTTAGTATTTCTTTCAACCCCCGCAAAAATCCTACCCCTTAAACACTGTAGTTTAGAGTATAACATCGGGACGGAGGTGTACCGTTTCAGCCAGAGCAGAAAAGTATTTTTGATGAGCTATGGGACAAAAATCAGAAAAAAGGAAATGTAATTTTTTTCAAATTACGAACACAAAATATCTGTCTCATTTAAGCGATCATAGGAAACCCATAGTAACTACATTACATAAGTTTCAGAGTGGTAGCCGTGTTAGTCTGTATCAGCAAAAAGAACGAGCAGTCCTTGTGGCACCTTAGAGACTAACAAATTTATTTGAGCATAAGCTGGACTGGTAATATGAATACATCTTTAATTTGCAGAAGCTACAGTTCACCACAAGAGGGCACTTTATAAAAGCCTAATGCTGCAAACATGTACCATAACAGCCTCTATTCGTGAGGACAAAGGAGGGAAGGGGGGAGTGAAGACATACATATAGTGGAAGAATTTATGCTGACCTAGCTGACAAAACACAAAAACATATGCACTCAGGTCAGAGAGACAACACAGAAAACCTATTTGATGGGTTTATGGTTTCCTTATCTGAGCATTCTGTTTAATCAATATCAGGCTACATGCAAAATTTCATGCAGTATCATCAAAGCATTTAGTTATCTTAGAGAACTGTGCTATCAGTTTCTAGCAACTCTTGATGAAAAGACTGGTCAGCTACAGTTTTAAAAACCTACATTTTTCTCTCTCCTTTACTGAGTGCATTGTAAGTGGTCAAATTGCACTCAAAACTAAGAAAGCTAGCCTATTCCACCCAATAGAAGAATGGATTTTTTTCTTTTAAAAGCATGGACAAGTATAGTGGATGGCAAGCTATATATCAGACCTTTGATTGCTCGGCTTGTGACCAAATACAGAACTGGTTAAGAGTCAAAAAAAGTCAAGATTAACCCTTCTAGAAATCCAACTACATTTCACACAGAATTAAATCTAGTCTAAAATTCTGCAGGCTGGTTTAAAAATTGTGGAAACAAGATATTTTAAATTAAACTCTTTAGATTAACAGTTGTATCAGTCGTTCCCAACAAGGGGTACACGTACCCCTTTGGGTATGCAGAGGTCTTCTAAGGGGTACATCAACTCATCTAGATATTTGTCTAATTTTACATAAAATTACATAAAAAGGCTACATAAAAAGCACTAGCAAAGTCAGCACAAACTAAAATTTCATACAGTGACTTGTTTATACTGCTCTATATACAATACACTGAAATGGAAGTACAGTATTTATATTCCAAGTAAGCAATTTTTCAGTAATAGTGTGGCTGTGACACTTTTGTGTTTTTATGTCTGATTTTGGATGCAAGTAGTTTTTAAGTGAGGTGAAATTTGGAGTTTGCAAGATAAATCAGACTTCTGAAAGGGGTACAGTAGTCTGGAAAGGCTGAGAGCCACTGTTCTATATAATCCCATTGAATTCATGCCTATTTAACGCAAAACAATTTTTATATAAAAATAAGCCCATCACCTGTTTCAATAAATATTGGATTGCATTGCAGCCACTGAAAGATAAAAATATATTTTCCTTTCCCTTTACACACATTATTTTAATACGCCATGGTATAAATACTGGCATTTCCTCTCAGCTTTATGAAGAAATACTAATAAAAATAGTATATTTCTTTATAATGCAGCATAAAATTACACATTGTAAAAGGCGGTTTGGTACCACAAGAAGACAGACTTAGCCAACGCATAGGGAGTATATTTTATTTCAGCCATTTAAACAACATACATGACTAAAACATAGCTCCAGTCCTTATGCTTCTCTTGTACTACTTTAATTAGGGGGAAAACAATGAAATTTTGCCCTTGCAAACACATCCTTCAGGAAAAGAACAGTCATATTGACTGAAACATCCTATTTCTGACTCCTGGCTCTTCCTATTGTTTTTCTCCAATCAATTTGCCTGTTAACAAACCATGTGAGAATGTTTCATCAAAGATAACTTGGCCCCTCTCAGTTGCTCTCATATTTCAACATGCCTGGCATTAGAACTCTGATAATAAAACAATTAACAACTAGGACTTTTTTATTCTCCCCTGCCCCCACAAAGACTGCTGAATATAAAAACTTATGCTCTCTCTCAGATTCCCTCTATCTCAAAATGCTAGTACTGTATGTAAAACACTAAGGAAACCAACCGTGATTAGAGCCCATCCTGCAAACATTTCTGCATGTGAGGAACTGTACTGAATTCACTCGGACTATCCACGTAAGTGCAGTCGCTCATGTGTGCAGGACCATGCCCTTAATCGATACGTATAACTGATCCACCCGTGCTAAAATCATATAGCCGCAAATAGATACGAGAACCAAAGACTAGCTGATAGTGACTCAATCAAACTAGTTTCCTTCAAACAGAAGGAAAGTACAGATATAATACCCATACCTTTACATTCATTGTAACATGGCTGGCAGACTCGTGTATTCTTCGTAGAAGTCCTTTGGTTCTGGAATGTGCTATTCAAAGAGATCCAGATCAACCCAATTCTCGCAGCAGGCAGAGCACACGCTGGAAGACTCCCTTCTTTTAACAGTCATTCCCAGAATAGCTACATTGTATTAGAGTTCTGACCATATCCACACAGAGGATGTTAACTAGATTCAATGGCTCATAACCAACTGCCAAATGGAAAAGTCCATTGGTTCTGTCTCCTGAAAGGCTGTTGATGTACTTTAAAAAAATCAAAAAAAAAAATCTAACTGTGCCTGGATACCACAGTAATGGGAATATTAGAAATGCATAATAAATAATAATAATAATAATACACTGTCAAGGGAGAACATATCTATAAAGTTATCACCCCTTCCCATCAAACCATCTAAGTAACATACCTGATAGTTTAAAAGTACACAGTTCAAATAATTTGGTCTGTTGCATTTGCAGAGGCAAGTGTTACATAAAACTCCATGCAGTCAAGGTGAACTTTAGCAGGCTTCTCAAAACTCCCTGGCTCTCTCACACTTCCTCACCATCATTCATTTTCTGCCAAGCACTCCCAGCATTTTCCTTTCCTTTCAGATTTAACTGACGACAACCTATTTCAGCATCAAGTCAGCAGATGTCAGGTTGACAGCCAAATGGGCACGCACCCGTTTTGCTGCACGTAGAACATTTAGCACTGGTAGTGTTTTGGTTTTCCACGTTTTCAAACTGGACCAGTCTCAATCCCGAGTCAACAATGGCTGAAGCCACCGAAGACCCTGGTGGAAGTACATGTTCTCAGCCAGTAAATGCCCTAGAAGTGAGTGGCATTAGCTGAACAGGGGGCATGGCCCTGGTAGGAAGTAGTGGTCTGATCCAAAGGCCACTGAAGCCAAAGTCCTGGGAGTTTTTCTACAGACTTCAGCGGACTTTGGATCAGAGCACAGATGCACAGCCTCACCGCAGACCCGGCTTATTGGGCTCCTATTTTGCCCTGGATGTAAGGTAACGCTGCTACTGCGCAGCAGAACCAGTGGGCAGGGACGCAGTGGAAACATGGCCTGTCTACCCCAGAGGGAGCGTCCTCCAGACTCCAGCCCTTGCTGATGCATGTCTTTGGGCCATGAACTAACACCATCCCTTTGAGGTGGTATCTAACCAGCACCTTAACCAAAGCAGCTTCTGCAAACGGAACAGGAAGCTTATATGACTCTCTCTTGGCTTTAAACTGAAAGGCAGTATGGGCTAGTGGCGACAGTAGAGTACTGACAATCAAATCCCTGCTCTGCCACTGACCTGTCATGTGACCTTGGGCAAGTCATTTCATCTCTCTGAACCTCTCTCTCTCACACACACCATTTGTCCACCCTGCCTATTTAAACGTAACCTCTTCCAGGCAGGTATGAGTGTTTGAGTCCCTCTCAAGTAGGGCCTCTAGGCACTACTGTAATATATAATTATTCTAAGTTATCGTGTCCCCTTTTAAATGCTTACAGTAGTTTCCTGGAGGGCGTGTTCTGCTTCTCTAACATTACACAACATGGATATTCACTTGCTGATGCTCAAAATTACAGTTGGACCACAAGTGTGAGCATGTAGAACACTTACCCGTGTGGACCAAATTCTGTCATTGACTATAATGCCGCGACCGTTTGAAAATCCCTGCCCCCAAGTCTGCATTCAGCTCTACAGCTTGTGCCTACTAGCAAAAATAATGCTTTCACCGTATGCTGCTCAACAGCTCACAATGATGATTTATTCTGTCTCGCAATCACTTAGTTCATCTATAAAACGCCATTTTAAAAAAACTTTACGTGCATTATAAATCTTTTTCTTTCTTTTTTTAAACTCCCTAACGGCATTTTGTTAACTTTGCAAGGAATTTCCTGGCAAGCAATTGCTACCACTATTTTACTTAGAAAAGGGATGCTAAATGTATTGGCCATTTCAGAGCCAATAACAGTGTCACTTAATTTGGTGTATGTATTGCATAAACAAACACTTTAAAAAAAAACCAAAAAACGTTTGTGTATTGCTCTGTAGTGATACCGTGCTCTGTTTAACAGCTGCCATCTTCTACCCCAGACACAGAGGGTATGTTAGGGTGGTAGTGGTGGTTAGGGTGGTAGCGAATGGTAGTGGTGGTAGGCGGTTATACTTAATAGCAGACATAAATTTCATTCCTTTCAATAGGATCATGGTAGTAAGCACTACACCAGGTAGTAAATTTTTACAAAGATCAGGCTCTATGCAAAGTGCTTTGGGAAGCTAGATGATTTTAAAACATACGTATATTAAAAATGTTTATAGAACTCCAAGCAAGTTTCCCGTTTGTAACCTTATTCGTTACAACGCAAGGGCTGACAGCTCCTCTCTCTCAGGAGGGGAAAGAGAAGCATAGAAGGAGATAGCTCAGTCATTCAGGGAACAGGCATCCTTACATCTAAAAAGCAAATGTTTGGGGTGACGTACTTAGCCGAAATCGATGCCAGATTTAGCAACAGAGCCTCATTCCCAGGAGCCAAGTTGATACTGGCTCCAGAGGGAGCCACTGCCTCATGTTTGCGGTCAACGGCAGCAGCTGTACCGCGAAAAAGCTGCAGATTAAAAGGCACAGGGGTATGATGGGGTTGGTTGGTTGGTTTTTAATTTCGCTTAGAATAACAACAACAACTACTTCCCTGACAGCAAATAGCAGCGAGTGTGTGTACTGTTCTGCTGGGATTTAAATGAAACCGCCTGTATTAGAAAGGGATACACAGAGTCAACTCTTGCTGTAAATTATTGGGGTTTCCTACTGTAAGAAAACCCGCCAGGGTATGGTGCCGTGTGAACGTACTCTTGATGCAGCAGGCTAGAGAACGGTAAAGGAAACGTCTCCCGCAAAAGACAATTGAGTGGAAAAAATGGAGACTTGCAAACAGCTGGGGCTAAAAGACAAGAGCAACCACTATTGACCCTATGTAATAGGCTGGATGATTTTATTTAGCCAAGTAAGGGAGTACAGTCCGCATCATCCAATTGCTCGACCTACCCAAATCTTGGGCCCTCCTGCTCTCTAGATGCTCACAGGGGCGGTGAATGGTCAGGGAATGAGCAGATAGGAGAGAGAGTGATCAGAGACCTGGATCTGCCCACTTAGTTGCTGGACAGAATAGGTGGCCAGGCACAAGGAGGGAAGTAAGTTACTTCCCCTCCTGGTCTCCCTTTGGAGGAACTGTGCCCCAGAGTCGTGAGCAAGTCACATTAGCTTCCAGAAGCCCTAGTAGGGAGGAGCAGAGTATTCATTGTCCCTCGGTCTGGGTGCATGTAAAAGGTACGGTGTGGCTCCTTGNGGTAAAGGAAACGTCTCCCGCAAAAGACAATTGAGTGGAAAAAATGGAGACTTGCAAACAGCTGGGGCTAAAAGACAAGAGCAACCACTATTGACCCTATGTAATAGGCTGGATGATTTTATTTAGCCAAGTAAGGGAGTACAGTCCGCATCATCCAATTGCTCGACCTACCCAAATCTTGGGCCCTCCTGCTCTCTAGATGCTCACAGGGGCGGTGAATGGTCAGGGAATGAGCAGATAGGAGAGAGAGTGATCAGAGACCTGGATCTGCCCACTTAGTTGCTGGACAGAATAGGTGGCCAGGCACAAGGAGGGAAGTAAGTTACTTCTCCTCCTGGTCTCCCTTTGGAGGAACTGTGCCCCAGAGTCGTGAGCAAGTCACATTAGCTTCCAGAAGCCCTAGTAGGGAGGAGCAGAGTATTCATTGTCCCTCAGTCTGGGTGCATGTAAAAGGTACGGTGTGGCTCCTTGTAAACGTAACATCTGAAGCAGACAGGAGCATTTCTCTTCATCCCTTCTCACTAGTCAAATGCAGAAGGCTGGGTTGGTTACAAGCAGACACAGGACAAATATTTTTTCTCTATTGCAGTGGCCCAAGAAGGGCTGCCAAATAAAATCAGAGTGGTGGTTTTCTGTCTGAATAGCAGCAGACAGCCTCTGCGAGTAGAATCCAAATCCCAAAGCCAGGCCTTCCAGGAGGGCAAAGCCTATAGCTTTCAGTGCAGCAAAAGAGAACACGTTTTGTGGATAATAAAGCAAGACAATGCAAGCTAGCGAGAGTTTTTGCTTTAAATCTAGCTGGTGTGTAAAATAAAAATTAAACGCACATGATTAAGTTGCAGTTGATTCTGATGAGACGCTCACAGAGACTGGTTACAGGCAAATTATGAATGTGAAATTACTAACAAGTGTATCAGATTTTATAAACAAGATTGTTTCAATACGCCTCCAGGTCTGAATATATGAAAATTGTTACCTGACAAGGTGGCAGTAAGCGGCTCTCAAGAATATGTTGCATAGTTCCTGGGTTTTGTAGGACCAATAAAATGTTTTGTGCATTGCAAATGCTGTTCTCTACATCAGCCCTTGGAGACGGTTTCATGGCAGAACATCGACTATGCACTAGGCTTGCCGTAATCCTTTGCACCCATGTACGTGAGGACAGAATGAGCCTTTGCTATTTAGAGCTTTTTAAAAAATACGTATTTCACTGCAAGTGTCCTCTGTACTGGTTAATTTGTGCCAGGGCTGAGCCCCGGCGCCTCTGGGCCGGGCAGTTCAGAGCCCCGGCGCCTCTGGGCCGGGCAGTTCAGAGCCCCGGCGCCTCTGGGCTTGCCACGTCAGTTATGAAAGTAAAAAAAAAAAATTTGGGGTCCCGGCACCTAATGGCTTGAACCCTGGCACCCATTTCATTACAAATTAAGCACTGGTCCTCTGGATAAATTCAGGACTTTGGTTTCTATTCGAGGCTTATTAATACACACAAAAAAGGGGGAGGAGAGAGAACACATGCAAACTTGGTAACCATGGAGCCAGCAGTCTCTTCCCATGGAAACCCCCATGAGGTAACGATCAGCTGGAAACTCCAGAAATTCCCCCTTACTGTCTCTCTCTTCCCCCTCGGGTGGGCAGTTGGGGCCTGGGAAGGAAAACAAGGCTGCACTTTAATGAAGCCAGTCCCTATTTAGTTCTCCCTTTGCCCCATCAACCTCATTGGCTTTCCCCCCAAAACACATGCCCACATCCTATTCCCTTCTCTTAGGAGGAAGGAAACAGCATTATCTCTTCGGCATTTGTCTCTCACCAACAGACATTGGTCCAGTAACAGATTTAAACATTTTATTAAAGCTAATGTTAAAAAAATTATATAGTACACAGGTTAAGAAAAGAGTGTCTGTACATCTGGGCATAGTGCTTAGATTATCCACAAATACAAAGTTTCTTTTAAAAGTCATAAGATACACATAGTGCATAATCAGCAATAACCCAAATTTAGGTGAATTAAATTTAACAATACAGTTTAGATATTACAATCTGAATACTCGGGTACATCACTCATGAAAAGTTGTACAGAGAGTTGGTTGTGGATAGCAAAATATATCAATGAATGGAGATTGTCCCTCAGTAATTGAGAATTAGGTTGATTGTCCATTTAGACAATCCAATCCATCAGGGAAGTATTTCAGTTACTTTCCTTACTGCTCTTCTCATCTGCACTCCAGCTCATCCCTCCTGGTATTGCCGATGTCTGGTGATGTGTTCTATGTAGATGTCCTTCAACCATCTGGTGGCATCCGACACCAAAAGTTGCCACATCAGCCGAGTGTAGCATTGACCGATTCTGCATTCCCTCAACACTCACTCGTTACGGGGATCCCATGTGCCCAGGGGTCTGATGATCAGCATGCGAGCCTGGACCTCGTAGCCCCTAGCTCTCAAGGGGGCATATTTCTACAGCTTTCGAGATCAGGCATCGCGGAAGGCCAGGGTCCGGTTTTCAAAGGGAACTGTGACGTCCACCATGATGATCTTCTTCCAGTCCTCATTGGTAATGACGATGCCCAGCTGCAGCTCGCTCTCGGTTCCGGGGATGGCGGAGTTCACGGCAACCTTCCCTATGGGTGGCGGGATGGCTCTGAGTAGGCGATTCTGGATGGCGTTGTGTCGCAGCTGCCAGGCTCTGGAATGGGGCTTGCAGCCACACAGGATGTGGGGTAGCGTCTCGTTGGCATAGCCGCACTTCCTGCATCGCTTGTCCCAATTCCCGTGGTGGACGGCTCCGTTCAGCAGTTGAGCCAGGCCCTGTGGATGAACCTCCAGTCAGCAAATCGGGTGAAGCTGCCCCCAGGGAGGAAGTGGTTGCTGGCGTCCCACTTGCACTTCCCCTTGAACGCCTTTCCCTGGTCCGGCTTCCGTTGCCCACCCAACTTGTCTCTCCGTAACCGGTCGGTCATGTCAAGTGACTGCTCCCTGGGTTCCATCCACAAATTTGTGTTTCGCATGAGTGTTGGTTTAGGGTGAGTCGCTCGCAGCCTGCTACCTTTTCACAGGTAGAGATACACACACAGGCCTCCAGTCTTGGCAGGGGCTACTATTCCCCCGCGCGCACACATCATGTGTCCGTGCCCAGTCGCCCATCCTTAGGTCCCTTCTGCCAGCATGAAGTTCATGGAAGAGTACATCCCAATTCACAGTTCCCTATTTTTTTTTTAAACCTGTCAACGGCGCCATTATACTTGATTTCAAAACACTGCTGTGATAAAAATGTCTTGGTGATGGCTGGGAGGGCACCAAAACGTATTACATAATGATACATATTTTCGGCAGAATTTTCTTAGAAAACAAACCAAAGGAAAACTAACTGAATGTATTTAACATGTGATATCAGAGAAAACCAAGAAAACGTGCGTGTGTGTTTCAATTAATACCTATTTTTTGCACAAAGCAAAACGAGTTCCAGTTGTTTTGAGAATAGTTGGCTTGTCTGCCCTTTGGAGAGGGTTTTACTGCATGGGCAGAGAATATGGCCTGCTGTGCAGATATACCTATCTCATAGAGCTGGAAGGGACCCCGAAGGGTCATCGAGTCCAGCCCCCTGCCTTCACTAGCAGGACCAATTTTTTGCCCCAGATCCCTAAGTGGCCCCCTCAAGGATTGAACTCACAACCCTGGGTTTAGCAGGCCAATGCTCAAACCACTGAGCTAGCTACAGACAGCAAAAAATACGTAAATGAAGGACTGACTATAAAAATTCAAATCCTTATGGCTAGGCTGGAGGGTCATTTGGAAAAAAACTTTTATTAATGCCTCGTCCATGCCTGTTATGTCAAGATTACTGGCAGAAGAAAGGCTGCTTGCAAAGATAATTTCCCCTCATTAAAGTACAACAAAGTGTTTCTAGAAACAAAACACAGATTCAGAGCAAGTTTTCCTTCTGCCACCCAAGTGCTGCAGAACCTGCACTCCATAAAAGATAAAATATGCAAAATTAAGGGCAATCGAGTGGTCCAGAGACTAAAAATATAAAAAGGCTTTACTTGACATTTTAACCTTGGCTGCTTTCTTAACGATGGTGTTTAACGTCATTTGGAGAGAAAAAAACAAAAAGAATACAACTGAGCCGTGTGTGTCCTGGTTGAAGAGTGTGTGTCCAGCATGGACTGCTGCCAAATGCACAGCGTTTTTATGAAAACGGCGTCTGATTAAGCTTCTCCTCCTCCCTCTAATAGATCTGTGTATACTTCTCCCTTGATTAAGAGCCAGATTAGTTATCCATTCCAAGGGTTGAAATTGAAAGCCTTATTATGACAGCAGCCTGCTCTGAGCTATTAGGCATGAACTTAAAGGTATGACAAAACTACAGTATATTATGCCAACAACACATACAATAGTGAGATAAGATGGTATCTTATCATCTGTGTTAACTTGATGGTAGCACAAAAAGCTGCGTACGAACTATGAATCACCTGTCCTCCAGTCTAATGGATGTGTGACATCCCAGCTTAGCTGCCCATGAACCAAAAACAGGGAAGAGAAATCCTCCACTGCAGGGATCCAGTTTCAGATCCCACTACTGGTGCTGCAAGATGACAGGCTGCTACAGGGAACACATCTCCCATCTGAAGTTCACCGTCTATACTCCTGAGACAGGCAAATGTGGTCTGAAAGATTCTAAGCCCGAGCCTCAGGCTGCCAGTGAATTTCCACAATGTTATTTTATTGGCTGACTGACAGCATTTGGGGGGAGGTGGGTGAATGGGATGGGGGGGGGGAGAGAAAGAGAGAGATATTCCTCACTGTACTGTTTGAGTCAACCCTTCATTTAAAACGGCCTTTTTATTAAAGCAGACTTCTGATTGACAGTTCACACTTTTGGGATTATATTTAACTTTGCACTCATTCTCCTCTTTCATACATTTAAATAATTAATGCTAGGTGACAGACAGACAGATAAAAACTTGCCTGTGTCTAAATGCACTAAGAGTCACACTAACCCTAGGGGTAAAATGTTTTAATGTGCAATGAAAGACAAATCAGCTATCTAGGCTAGGCACAACCATTCCTCCTTAAATGAAGGGGCATGGTTCTAAAGGGGCAGCTCTCAGCCACGTATATCAAACTGATTATGGGCTTTGCTGCTGGACCCGATATGCACAACCCTTCACCGGACCAGAACTGCACTGCCTGCAGGGAGCTCTGGAGGGCCTTGTGCCCAAAATAGGTTTTCACTCCTGCTCGACTCAATGCAGCTGTGTAGGAGCAAGATGGATTGCAGGCTGCCTCATGCATCATCAGCCAGACTGTCAGCTGAATTCTAATGGAGGAATCCTTGTTGTTGGGCATTAATTTAAGGATCCACGCTTGATCAGCAAAGTCCAATCCTGCATTCCTTGCTTAGTCAAGTCAAAATTCTCAGGGACCTTAACAGGAGTTTTGAATATGCTGGGAAAGCAGGCTTGGGAATCTAAATTTGCAGTATTGAGAGCCTGGATAGTTGTCCTTTGAGTTTTAAGCACAATAAGTCTGATGAACAAATATGGATTCAGTCAAGGTCTTTTCTACAGAACCACTTTTCTAACTGTAACTGCATTTTCAAGGGTGAGAGCCAACGATCCATACTAATAACTTTGTCCTTCTACAGCGTCGAAGATCTCAAACCATTTTATTTTACAAACATTAATGGATTAAACCTCACAACATCCTTGTGATATAGCACAGGGTTGTTATCTTCACTTTACACATAAAAGAAACTGAGGCACAGAGAAGTGAAAGGTCATGCCAGGAGTCTTGGCACAGCCAGTATCAGAACCCAGATCTCTGGACTCTCAGACACGCATTACTCACAATCAATGCTGCAGGGAATCACTAGTGGTGATAATAATTTTCTTTGTTTATCTGTTCCTCTGCAGCACGTCTCTGAGGGATAAACTAAGCCTGGAAAAATCTAATGAACGCGGACAGCCCTGCAACACAATCCCAATGTTAACAGCCTCTGCTAAGTTTTCAGAACCGAGAGTTGAAAGAGATAAACACTGGTACAGTTAGCACTAATGAAGCTATGAAAAAAGCCTGGAGTGGGGTAACGGGATGTTATTTTATAAGGATTTGGGATTAAGACTATTACAGAAAAGCTTTTCAAATTACAATAATATATGTAAAGACAACTGCTACCTCTGTAGTCTGCTTGTTTAAAGCTTTATCGTTAATTAGTTGACACAGGAAGGCAGAAAGAGACTTAAGAAGAAAAAAAATTAAAGCGTTTTGTTTTAAATATTAAGATTGGTCTGCTAATTTGGATAGAGGATCGCTCTCGCATCATATTGTACCAGAGAACTGAAGAACAGAAACTTTCCTCTTTGTTTATGCTGCACATTAGGCTGTTTGCAAACTGCAATTCGAGGCATATACAGGAGGCATAAATATGAGGAATACTTCCTCATGCCTTTGATTAAAATGTTGATAAGTCTTCGGGTCTAGTGGTGTGAAACTAGGTTATGGGGCCCTAAATTTAGGCATCCAAGTGAGAATGTTTTGCCCTACAAGCATATCAGCTATGGCTTTGCAGGTCACGTACGGGTCAGGCAAGCTTAAATCTGCTGTAATGCAGTCCTGATTGTGCTCTGACAATGCAATTCAACTTTGTCTTCCAGCACCATTGGCACACAGGCTGCTAAAATCCCTCACACGCTGTATACTCCATCTTCAAGCTCATCAAGGCCAGAACATTCAATGACACCATTTGGGCAAAGATTCTGCAGTAAGGTCTACAGAAAAAAGGTGCCAAATTAGATCTTTTGCAGATGGAGGGAGAGAGAGGAAGGCTGCAGGGGTAGTTTGAAAGAGGATCGTGGGTCAGTTTGATTTCTCTCATTTGTAACATACTTCAGAATGCGTGCAGGGCCGGCGCTCCCATTAGGCGACCTAGGCGGTCGCCTAGGGCGCTGCTATTTTGGGGGCGCCTGCGCCCCCGCCGCCCGTAGAAATTTGGGGGCGGGACCTTCCGCCGCCGCTGTTGGGGGCGGGATTTCGGGGGCGGGACCTGCCGCCGCCTGGGGCGCCGGCAAAGCTGGCGCCGCTACTGAATGCGTGCCATGTGTTTTTGAAGGCTGAACAGATTCTACCCACTTAGAACATGGTGATTTGCACTTGAAGGCAGATTCATCACCATTTCAGTTCCCGATTTATAAAGCAGGAGAAATTCACCAGATGAAGAAAACAATAAGACTTCCTTAGGACAAACTAAGGGCTAAGCTAACTCCCATTCTGAGTGGATACAGTATCTCTTTATTCCAGCTTTCCCTTTAAAAAAGACTGCAGATACAGTTCTGTGTAGGCGGGGGAGGAGGGATAGCTCAGTGGTTTGAGCATTGGCCTGCTAAACCCAGGGTTGTGAGTTCAATCCTTGAGGAGGCCATTTAGGGATCTGGGGCAAAAATCAGTACTTGGTCCTGCTAGTGAAGGCAGGGGGCTGGACTCAATGACCTTTCAGGGTCCCTTCCAGTTCTATGAGATAGGTATATCTGCACAGCAGGCCATATTCTCTGCCCATGCAGTAAAACCCTCTCCAAAGGGCAGACAAGCCAACTATTCTCAAAACAACTGGAACTCGTTTTCTTATTAACTGCCTCTTCCAATTCGCGGATAGGGTGTCGGTGAGATGGGAGGCAATGGCACCAATTCCGTTATGGAGAGCTAGCAGACCAGCTCATCCTTTGGGAGACAAGTGCCCGGTTTATGTTGGAGGGAGAAATCTTAATTCTAAGTAACAGTATCACACACACAGGTTCTATTCCCACCTCTGCCATGCTATATGACTTGGGGTAACCCACTTCCCAGCTCTGGGCTTCTGGTTCCCTCCCAATCCCTTTTCTTGTCTCTTTCGACTGTAAGGTCTTTGGGGCAGGGAGTTTCTATTACATGTTCGGTACAGAGACCAGCACAGTGGGCTCCACTCTCTCTGTGCTATAAGTACCTTAAAGTAACTGATTCAGACAGTTTTATGGCATGAAGCTAAATATATTCTACACGCTTTAGCTGGTTGGCTTCTTGCAATGGAAAGAACACCTAACCTGTTCAGGTTCGGACCTGCTCCAGAAGCATAGCAGAGGCCGTTCTGTTCTCGGGGCACTATCCCACCCAGAAACACAACATGGTGAAAGCAGAGTGAAGTACATCCACCTACATGCCTGTTGCTACGTGGCATTTCACAGCACTTTCAGGCAAAGGATCCAAATGGGTCATTGGCTTGATACACTCCAGTCAAGGGCTCCAAAACAGGTAGCAGAGCCTGTCCGTCAACTCTGGAGAACAAAGAGCTCAGTTCGAAAGTGTCTAGTTAATGAATGCAATGTAGCACTAAGGAACGTTCCATTGCTCCACTTAAAATTTTGACCGAGAGCCATCAGTGGTCCTAAATAACTCAGGCATTTGACGTTTGATTCAACGAGCTTGATCTTCGTGGGATTTGTGTTTGCTACAGCTACGGGTTAAAAGTCACGTGGTAGACCATGCAGAGTTTGTAACTGTTTGCAGCCTTCATGGAGGGGAACACCATCCTCTTCTCTCGCAGGATAATAAAACAAACTTCTAGTAGGAAAGGCGCAATAACTGACAAGTGCAAGCTCAAGCATTTTAGGGCATTTTGCAGAGGTCATCGTTTTGCCCAGGCTGAGAAATGACTGGTAAAAAGTTTGGGGGGAAAAGACCCTTTCCGTAATAGTCTTCCACTAAAACCCCAGAGAGCACCCAAAATAAAAGGTCTATATTGTATTTAGGTATAAACAGATATATAGTGAAGTGATATGTGAGCCAGCACACCACACAAAAAATAAGCAGTGTAATAAACGTGGCTCACATTTTAGTCTGTCCGACCCAGACTCATACAGCTGAGAGGGAAAGCCTCAACAATACCATATGCCTAATGACTTAATTCTTCCCTTCAGTGAAGTGTCACCGACAAAATTATTATTATTATTTTTTAATAAATACTATCACTTTTTTTTTTTTAAAAGCCCAGGAACCATACCACAACACTAAATTCGCAATCTATGCGTCTATGGCGGCAGCCCCCACAACATCCATCTGGATTCTTTAAGGGAACGTCGGAAAATAAAAATTCAACTCATGGCTCCAGCTGAAGAAAGGCTCTTAAACATAAACGTGTCGGACGTTACCAGTGAAGAACGCCAGACTTTTACTGCTGTATTCCTGCTTCTGTTTCACGTCGTGTGAGCATGCTTCTTCTAAGTGTGACGTGATCCGCAGTGCCATGATGGTTGACATGGCTGCAGGCCCAGCTAAGGGCAATTATATACTTTCTGGATGATGAGTACCTGGTTGACAATCACTGAGCTAACAAGGTAACTGGGGAGAACATAAGAGCAGGAAACAGGAAGCAAGGGGCAGCTCAGAAGGTGAGCTTGGGCTACAGGGAAGCCGATCCTTCCTGTAAGCCTGTGTTGCACAGTATTGCTACGTAAGAAGGGAATAAAGGCACACCTTGGTGAAAGATAAACAGCCCAGCATGTGTTCATGACTGTGAAACCATCTGAACCAGCCAGGCACTGAGGTTCACCGGGCAGCGATGGAGATACCCTCTGACACTAAGCCTCTTCCTTCTGAGAGAGGATGTGTCAGTAGCCCTAGCTCCCCCAGCCTCCATTAAGGACCATTAATCAAAAACACATGTGTGGAAGACAGTGGATGGCTAGTTCCAGGAGAGAAAAGAGTACTTTGTTTTATTCTACTGCAAGGTTCTGGGGATTATCAATATGCAATGCTAAAGGTGTTCAGACACATTTAAAATACCTTCATAAAGTCCAATAGTGGAGGAAAAAATGGATTTGAAGGAGTTTGCTATAAATGCTCCTAGAAACCCGCAATAATGCCCTCTGAAGATGGAATGGAACAGAATGGGGCTGAATGGAGCTATGCTAGTTTAAACTGTTGTGTGACTAGAATCAGACCCCGGATATTAACAAACCGGCATTTCTGATGCCTTTGCACTATTGATTGGAGATGCTGCTAAGGTACATACAGAAACTTGAAAAATAGAGACTTATAGGGCAGTTGATCTTTGGAGCTATCTCCCTTCATGTATCTGGCCACTTGTAAGGGAAAGCCAATATTCTCAACTCATTAAGATGTCTACTTACTTTGAAATACTTCCTAACGGTGCATCGTCACCGCTCTAAGATTGCACTACTTATTTGTTCCAATAACATCTCTTCCGCCCTGCTAAAAAAAATTGCATAATAAAACCAACCTGAATGAAGCTCACTTACTAAAAGTGGCAAGTAACGCAACAAGAACACGAGCATATTTCTTCCTTGTGGTAAATGTCTATGTAAAGTTGGCAGAAAGGTGGAATGCAGATGCTATTGATACGGAGGCTTTTACTTTCAAATCAGTAAAAGGAAATGCAAACCAGACCTCCTCATTTTCAGATTTCTTTTTTTTTTTTTTTTTTTAAGCAAGGAAATCTTAACACCACTGATTGCTGTGAACAGTAAGGGCCATCCAGTGAAGCTTTTTCAAAGACACAAAAGGCCAGCTAGGTGCTCAATTTCCAGTGACTTTTGAAGTCATCTTTGAAAAACTTCCCACTATCAATTATTTAATGGAACCTCCGGCCAACGATACCTAGAACTTCTGGGTCATTCTTTGTCTGGTAATACCCAGAATCCCCACCTGACACTGGGGCACCACAGTGCTAGGCATTACACACACACACACACACACAGCCTCTGCATCAAAGAGCTTACAAAGCAGTCAAGCCAGACAAAGGTGAGAGGAAGGAAATATCGTTTTCCCCATTTTATAGATGAGGCAGACAGAGATGAAGTGACTTGCCCAAGGTTATGCAGGAAGTCTGTAACAGAGCCATGAATTCACCCCAGAGCTTCCAATGCTTTAAAGCCAACACCAAGACCCACCGCTCTCTCCCCCTGTACTTTCTGAACCTACAGCGTAAGCATGCCCCTTACTGCACGTGATGCCCGCAGGCAGTCTGCTAGGAGTGGATAGTAACAGCAATGCATCTTCGGTACATCAGCACACAACTAATTCAAGCAATCCCTGAGTTCCTCTAGTGCCCTTTAAAGAGAAAAAAGCCAAACATACAGCATTTACAGATCTGCAAGAAGCGGCAGTGGTGATGATAGGTATGTTTTGCTGCTAGTCGTTTGATTTGACTCTATAAGACAACAAAAGTGAAAGGGCCATTGGATTGGACAATAGATTGCTAACTGCCCTGAAAATGTAATGGATTGGCCGTGACAGTGCAGCTTATGGCTGGTTTTAGCATTCAGAAAGGTGATGAATATAAATTTAATGAAATACAGATAATATAACTTCGTTTTCTTTCTGATAAAATTAATTCTAAGTCTCAGACGTGAAAAGTTTCTGGAAGGTGACTGACTGCAAAATACACAACCTTCCAACTCCAGGGGAAATCTGGGGTCCAGATCTGTCACAGGTCAGCAACAAGTATCAGTGACAATTCCTTTCACTTCATTGGCCTGAGCATTTCTTCAACCATATCACTGATATACAAATCAAACCAGGTCTAATACTCATTTCTGTAGTCCTTCACTAGCTATCACCTTTGTTTTGAACAGTGTCTACACACACGTTTTCTCTTCTCTGACATCAATCCAGGTCTCGTATTTATTTTGGACCCTATCCCATAATTAGTTACAGGATGTGCTTTTTCAGTACCGAACATTTTTGTACCCATGCATTCTATGCTTCCAACTCCAACCATCCCACCTCCCCCCCGCCCACGCCAGCACCCAGGAGATAAGTATGGTTTATCGCAGGGGTAGGCAACCTATGTAGACAGCACCTGTTCGATGGAAGAATTCTTCTGCTGACCTAGCTACCGCCTCTCATGGAGTTGGATTACCTATGCCGATAGAACAGGGGTAGGCAACCTATGGCACGCGTGCCAAAGGCGGCACATGAGCTGATTTTCAGTGGCACTCACACTGCCTGGGTCCTGGCCACCGGTCCGGGGGGGCTCTGCATTTTAATTTAATTTTAAATGAAGCTTCTTAAACATTTTTAAAACCTTATTTACTTTACATACAACAACAGTTTAGTTATATATTATAGACTTATAGAAAGAGACCTTCTAAAAACGTTAAAATGTATGACTGGCACGCGGAACCTTAAATTAGAGTGAATAAATGAAGACTCGGCACCCCACTTCTGAAAGGTTGCCGACCTCTGGTTTATGGTTTACCACCATGGAAGAATCCCATTTCTTAGTTAGACCTAATTCACCTTTAATGACTCTTCCACCAACAAATATTTATGACGGGAACCTACCTGTCTGAGAGAGTTGGCTAGAGTTCATCATTACATTTGCTCTCGTCTTAAATGTTTACATAAGTGGCCGTTAGACTTAGTTTGTGACTCTCTCTCATACCTAGTCACACGCGTGTGCGCAATGCCCCTTTATTTCTTCTTTGCATAGGAGACGGCCTAATAAAGTTATGTGAAAACCAAGCTGCTGTTCTTGGATAATCTCTCCATGCCACTTCTCAAAACATGGTTTTTATTTTTATTACTCATGTGACATGGTAGAGGAAAGAATGCATTTTTCTATACAACCATTGTAAGTAAGTGCTACATTTTGTAGGATAAGACACACAAAAGTAACCAAAAAAAAACTTCTAGAGTTTCTTGAGCTGGACATTTACTTTTGTTTCCCCGTTGGTCCGCTGCCTCTGTAATGTCTTTGTTTAGTTGACCTTGACTTACGAATGACCTTGAGAATCCAGTTCACCAAGCTGGTGCTGCAAGGTGCTCATTAGATGTTAAAATGAGCACTCAGAGGGAACCTGTCGTACTGTTGAACGCTTCCAACCAGCAAACAGATGGAGAGCAAGAGAGGGTGGTTTTGGAGGAAGCCATGTGTTCTGCCTCTTGAAAAGTTTCTTTGACAAAAACAGGGGAAGTCAACTAGAAGATGAAAATAATAACGGGCTGTGACGGGTTGGATCACAGAAACTCCCCTGGGAGCTGCCAACCGATGTGCCAAGGCTACTTCTATCCCTGTTTTCCCTGCCAGCTCAGGACTCCAGCACCCTGTCTTGCTGAGCCAGACACTCCCGTCTGCTCCAAAACAGACCCAGGGTCTGGATTCCTAGCCCCAAAGCTGCAGGTTTACCTGAAAACAGCTCACAGAAGTGTGCTTGTCTTTAGCACTCAGATGCCCAACTCCCAGGTATTAATACATACTCTGAGTTAATTAATAAGTAAAAAGTGATTTTATTAAATACAGAAAGTAGGATTTAAGTGGTTCCAAGTAGTAACAGACAGAACAAAGTAAGTCACCAAGCAAAATAAAATAAAATGCGCAAATCTATGTCTAATTAAACTAAATACAGATAAGAACCTCACCGGTTCCAGAATGTTCCCTTTTACAGGCTAATCTTCTTTTAGCCTGGGTCCAGCAATTACTCACACCCCCTGTAGTTACTGTCCTTTGTTTCAGTTTCCTTTAAGTATCCTGGGTGGGGTGGGGTGGAGAGGCTCCTTCTTTAGCCAGCTGAAGACAAAATGGAGGGGTCTTCTACGGGTTTAAATAGACTGTCTCTTGTGGGTGGAGACCCCCTCCTCACCCTGTGTAGAATCCAGTCACAAAATGGAGATTCGGAATCACATGGGCAAGTCACATGTCCATGCATGACTCAGGACTTGCAAGCAGTAGCCATTACCCACATGCTACCTTGAACGTCTCCAGGAAGACTTCTTATGTGGATTGGCGCGTTCCAAGATGCATTGTTCCCCAAGTGCTTCCTGATCAGGTACTTAACCTTGTGAATTCCTTCCTAAAGAAGCTGACCAAATGCCTCACAAAGCTTACTTAGAAATCAAACAAGTATACATAACTTTGAACACACAAATGGTGCCTGCATACAACTAGGATGAACATAACCAGTAGATCATAACCTTTACATAGATATGTTACATGGCATATGTAGCAAAACCCTATTCCAGTTATATCATACATACATTTATAAGCACCCCCCATAAAGCCTTATGGGGTACCCTGTCACACGGGCAAACAAGAATTACTTCCCACTGCCTCCTGGGCAACAGAGCAGAAACCGGGATCAAGAGTCCACACAAGCTTGGCCCCATGATTACAAATAAATGAAGAGGGTAAAGAATAATGTTTAAGAAGAACTAGAAGTCACAGCCTGCCCAAGGACGACAGGTACTTTGCTAAATACCTATATTGTTTTCAACATAGAGACAACAGAAGAAACCACAAAATACAGCTAGATCCTTAAACTCCTCATCCATAAGCATGAAGTTATTAAGTCTACCTATGAGATTTATAGATATGCAAACATGAACAGGGTCCTAACTAGCCTCTTTGCCCCACCCCCACCACAAAAAAAGGGGCGTGGGGGGGTGGTAAGAAAGGCTCAGTACTGTAAGTCAGTGGTTCTCAACCAGGGGTACGTGTACCCATGGGGATACGCAGAGGTCTTTCGGGAGTTCATCAACTCATCTAGCTATTTGCCTAGTTTTGCAACAGGCTACATAAAAAGCACTAGCAAAGTCAGTACAAACTAAAATTTCATACAATGACTTGTTTGTACTATATACTGCAATGGAAGTACAATGTTTATATTCCAATCGATTTATTTTATAATTATATAGTAAAAATGAGACCGGAAGCAATNGGGGGGGGGGGGGGGGGGGGGGGGGGGTGGAGAGGCTCCTTCTTTAGCCAGCTGAAGACAAAATGGAGGGGTCTCCTACAGGTTTAAATAGACTGTCTCTTGTGGGTGGAGACCCCCTCCTCACCCTCTGTAGAATCCAGTCACAAAATGGAGATTCGGAATCACATGGGCAAGTCACATGTCCATGCATGACTCAGGACTTGCAAGCANTGCCAGCTCAGGACTCCAGCACCCTGTCTTGCTGAGCCAGACACTCCCGTCTGCTCCAAAACAGACCCAGGGTCTGGATTCCTAGCCCCAAAGCTGCAGGTTTACCTGAAAACAGCTCACAGAAGTGTGCTTGTCTTTAGCACTCAGATGCCCAACTCCCAGGTATTAATACATACTCTGAGTTAATTAATAAGTAAAAAGTGATTTTATTAAATACAGAAAGTAGGATTTAAGTGGTTCCAAGTAGTAACAGACAGAACAAAGTAAGTCACCAAGCAAAATAAAATAAAATGCGCAAATCTATGTCTAATTAAACTAAATACAGATAAGAACCTCACCGGTTCCAGAATGTTCCCTTTTACAGGCTAATCTTCTTTTAGCCTGGGTCCAGCAATTACTCACACCCCCTGTAGTTACTGTCCTTTGTTTCAGTTTCCTTTAAGTATCCTGGGTGGGGTGGGGTGGAGAGGCTCCTTCTTTAGCCAGCTGAAGACAAAATGGAGGGGTCTTCTACGGGTTTAAATAGACTGTCTCTTGTGGGTGGAGACCCCCTCCTCACCCTGTGTAGAATCCAGTCACAAAATGGAGATTCGGAATCACATGGGCAAGTCACATGTCCATGCATGACTCAGGACTTGCAAGCAGTAGCCATTACCCACATGCTACCTTGAACGTCTCCAGGAAGACTTCTTATGTGGATTGGCGCGTTCCAAGATGCATTGTTCCCCAAGTGCTTCCTGATCAGGTACTTAACCTTGTGAATTCCTTCCTAAAGAAGCTGACCAAATGCCTCACAAAGCTTACTTAGAAATCAAACAAGTATACATAACTTTGAACACACAAATGGTGCCTGCATACAACTAGGATGAACATAACCAGTAGATCATAACCTTTACATAGATATGTTACATGGCATATGTAGCAAAACCCTATTCCAGTTATATCATACATACATTTATAAGCACCCCCCATAAAGCCTTATGGGGTACCCTGTCACACGGGCAAACAAGAATTACTTCCCACTGCCTCCTGGGCAACAGAGGAGAAACCGGGATCAAGAGTCCACACAAGCTTGGCCCCATGATTACAAATAAATGAAGAGGGTAAAGAATAATGTTTAAGAAGAACTAGAAGTCACAGCCTGCCCAAGGACGACAGGTACTTTGCTAAATACCTATATTGTTTTCAACATAGAGACAACAGAAGAAACCACAAAATACAGCTAGATCCTTAAACTCCTCATCCATAAGCATGAAGTTATTAAGTCTACCTATGAGATTTATAGATATGCAACCATGAACAGGGTCCTAACTAGCCTCTTTGCCCCACCCCCACCACAAAAAAAGGGGCGTGGGGGGGTGGTAAGAAAGGCTCAGTACTGTAAGTCAGTGGTTCTCAACCAGGGGTACGTGTACCCATGGGGATACGCAGAGGTCTTTCGGGAGTTCATCAACTCATCTAGCTATTTGCCTAGTTTTGCAACAGGCTACATAAAAAGCACTAGCAAAGTCAGTACAAACTAAAATTTCATACAATGACTTGTTTGTACTATATACTGCAATGGAAGTACAATGTTTATATTCCAATCGATTTATTTTATAATTATATAGTAAAAATGAGACCGGAAGCAATTGGTCAGTACTAGTGTGGCTGTGACACTTTTGTATTTTTGTGTCTGGTTTTGTAAGCAAGTGGTTTTTAAGTGAGGTGAAACTTGGGGGTACCCACGACAAATCAGACTCCTGAAAGGGGGACAGTCGCCTGGAAAGGTTGAGAGCCACTGCTGTAAGTCATACGATCTTCTTTTTATTTATGACCCTTTTCGATGCTCAAAGCTACCTACCTCCCCTCATTCAAGTTATTGGAGGGGAAAGCATAGCAGCAGAGACGAACTTTCTCATTAATTGCTATTCTTCTCCAAGACCGGAAGCAGCAGGCTCAAGGTCATTGCAGAACAACACCGAGACCACAGGATAGCCTCCTAACTGCACATTTCACCCTCCTGCTGTCACCAGCGACATCTCTTCATTCCCCCGACTGTCACTGCTCTAATATCTTGCCCTTGGTCCTTCTGCAGCACTGACAGCTGGGTACCTGATATGCATAGATATGGCCACAAAATGTAAATGAAAACCATTGAGACTTCTCACATATGTCTACCCCCCTTCTTAAAAAACACACCCACCCAACTAAACCACCTCAAAACTTTTCAGTCAGGAAAGTACGTGGGGTGGGGGACATACACAGTAACCTACCTTTGTTTCTAAAAGGAAAAAACTAGAAGATAGTTAATACACTAAACCAGGGGTCAGCAACCTTTCAGAAGAGATGTGCCGAGTCTTCATTTATTCACTCTGAGTTAAGGTTTCGTGTGCCAGTCATACATTTTAACGTTTTTAGAAGGTCTCTTTCTATAAGTCGATAATATAGAACTAAACTATTGTTGTACATAAAGTAAATAAGGTTTTTAAAATGTTTAAGAAGCTTCATTTAAAATTAAATTAAAATGCAGAGCCCCCCCAGACCGGTGGCCATGACCCAGGCAGTGTGAGTGCCACTAAAAATCAGCTCGCGTGCCGCCTTCGGCACGTGTGCCATAGGTTGCCTACCCCTGCACTAAACTCTCTCCCTTCGCCATTTTGGGCCACTGTCCAGAATTCAGGGAGTGCCATGAGCCTGGTAACACAATACCCTGAAAGCAAAAGAAGTGGCTGTAAATTAACAGTAGTATCTTTTTGCAGCTTATGACTGGGGCACTTTGAGACGGCATGAGGACTCTGATAGGGCGCAATCCATGGCAGAACGGAAGCGGTTTCATTTCACTGCATCTGAGAACTTCCAGCGTGAGCCAAGTCCACTCTTACTTTGTGGCTGATGTAGTTTAGATTTCATTTGGGGCTTGTGTGGTCTTATCAAGGTCCAAAGCAAATAATTTTAGTATCTTACTACTGCCTTCCTCGTTAAAACGAATGGAGTGCACTATAGAACGTACACCACTACAAATGCAATAAAAGCATCAATTAGGGCAAGCTGCCACTTCTGTCAGGTTAACGCAGGAAAGTTACTCTTGGTTATGATCCTACAACAGTAAAGCCAGCACACATTCAGGACTAGCACTAAAAGGAAAACAGACACTCACAGAAATGGCCAAAGAAAAAAATAGAAAAGTTAACAGACTTGCATATGAATATACCTGTTAGCAAGGGCACATCTATCTGCCATTCTGAGCAAATGCACCACTCTGTCAACGTATGTGTTTGTTTTTACATCCTTACACACCCTCCTCGACTCTCGTACCATGTTCTCTTTGCCACTTTTTAAGAACTTCGGGAAGTAGCACAGATACAGGCACTGTGAAAAATGGTCATTGGAGAAAATAGAGTCCTGGAGACTGAAGAGTACACAGTACCATCCCCATTTCAGGTGGGAAACTGAGCCAGAGAAGTTAGGGGACTCCCTGGAAGCTACAGAGGGATGAATCGCTGTCAGAACGCAAGTTACAATCCAATCATTCTGTGTTCCCATACTCAGATCATTACGTCATGCCTCTAAAAGGGTAGAGTCTCATTTACAAAGTACAGCACAGAGAAATACAAGGATTCATCAGCTGAGTCAGCGATATTAAAAATTAGACATTTAGTTTAAACCACCAGTTAGTGAAAACAGAAACAAAGATACACAAATAACTGCTCCTTAATCAAAACCCTCACTCTTGATTTCCAAAACACCTCCTGTTGCTGTGACATCCTTTCATGTCAGGACCAAACACTACAAGTAAGCATTTCACACCATAATCATGAGGGCACAAGTGGTTTTTATTGTGCTTGTGCATGCATGTTCAGTCCTTGATTCAGAAAAGCACATAAACCAGTGCCTAACTTTAAGGATGGGAGTAGTCAAAAGAATTTTAATAGAACTTAAGCATTTGCTTAAGCACTTTGTTGAACCCTGGTCTTAAATAGCAATACAAATGGAGGGCAAATCTAGGAAATGTTAACTCAGCAATGAGTTTCACTGGGACTGTAGCAAAATGCTGGAGTGCACACCTCAGGATTCTTGTCTGCTTCATTACACCACCAGCTCATGTAATTAATGGTGTCAGAGGAAGGTGCTACATCACACAACACAAGTTACTACAAGTCAATATTTACCAAAAAGGAGACTAAGGGGGGATATGATAGAGGTCTATAAAATCATGCGTGATGTGGAGAAAGTGAATAAGGAAAAGTTATTTACTTGTTCCCATAATATAAGAACTAGGGGCCACCAAATGAAATTAATGGGCAGCAGGTTTAAAACAAATAAAAGGAAGTTCTTCACGCAGCGCACAGTCAACCTGTGGAACTCCTTGCCTGAGGAGGTTGTGATGGCTAGGACTATAACAGGATTTAAAAGAGAACTAGATAAATTCATGGAGGTTAAGTCCATTAATGGCTATTAGCCAGGATGGGTAAGGAATGGTGTCCCTAGCCTCTGTTTGTCAGAGGGTGGAGCTGGATGGCAGGAGAGAGATCACTTGATCATTACCTATTAGGTTCACTCGCTCTGGGGCACCTGGCATTGGCCACTGTCGGTAGACAGGATACTGAGCTGGATGGACCTTTGGTCTGACCCAGTACGGCCGTTCTTATGTTCTTAATTGATCCCATACATTTACCACAGTTCTCTGCTACTCTAAGGACAGAGGGGAAAAGATATGGTAACATCAGACACCACTGACAGTGAGCTGTACAAGTGCTGTCTTTGAACAGCATCCGCTGTATGCATCTCACCTATGCATCTCAAACAGCTGAGATGTAAAACATAGCTTGCGGGTCCAGTTAGCTTGCTTACCAGGCTGAGCTGAGTCACAAAAGTAACCAAAGCAGCAGGAAAAATGCCCCCACCCACACCCAGCCTGCAAACATACTCAGGAGCACACACACAATGTGGGTTTTCGGACACACTAGAAAAGAGTAAGCATCGTTTGAGATGAAAACAGATGTATGGCCTACAGACATATGGCCTTGAGGCACAGAGCAAACACTCTGGGGAAGAAGAAGAAACGGCCACAGCAGATATGTTTTAGAGAAACACACAGCATACATTCTAGAGAATGGCCCCACCACACTGAGAAAAGCTAGTAAAGCCAAGACAGGACTTGAGATAACTAGAAAGACAAACCATGGGCAGAGGTTTGGAGTGATTTTCAGTTAACCAAGTGCTCACAGCATCAACAGATTATTGATAGCAGGACTACAGGCCAGTACCAATAGCAACTGATGTCACTGGGTGTCTTTCCACAGACTCCAACAGGCTGGATCAAGCCTTTATGTTTACACTGGGTAAACTTCAGATAAAATATCCTAATTTCTGGATGTCTTGAGGCTCACTCCCCTTTTCTTCCAGAAACAACTTCTCTTCTCCACCCAAGGTAAAGAATGTATTAATGCTGGGCTTCCCCAACTATACCATGTGCATTATAGTGCTCTTGCACAATCTCACAGACTTAAATGATGCCTGGAAATTCTTGATTATAAGCCCATGTTTATCAAAATTAACTAATACAATGGTATTCTTCATTAGGTGGCTCCACCCTTGGAGTATAGGTTAATTTATCTCTGCACATTTCCTAGTCCCCATTTTTGCCCTTTTTCTCAGTTACTTCACACCAATTAAATTCAAAACATTGCCACCTTCTTCCAAAATGTTCCTCTACTTTAATAGGTTAATGGGGCTACAAATATTTTTAAATGCTCAGTGACACAATCACCTTACCCTCCATTAATACCTGGGGCTCCAACCTCTTGGTGAGAGGACGCAACATGTCATGGCAGTCACATGACCACAGTAGAGCATGGGAGATGACGTCTAGGTGGGAGACTAGGTCTACGTCCAGTGGCGTGGGACGAGGGACATACTGGCCGCCGCTTCCAGCAGCCCCCGTTGGCCTGGAGCGGTGAACCGCGGCCACTGGGAGCTGCGATCGGCCAAACCTGCGGACGCTGCAGGTAAACAAACCGGCCCGGCCCGCCAGCGGCTTTCCCTGATGGGCCGCGTGCCAAAGGTTGCCAATCCCTGATCTAAAACTATTGTGTCACACAGTAACTTAAACCATTACAAAATGTTACTAACCCAAACTATTCTGCACCGCCATCTAGTGATGCATAGAGGTCAACACCAAACCTAACCTCCACAGCTTTAGTAGTAAGCCTGACGGCATATTTCAACACATAATTCAAAACAGGGTCAACAGATTGTGTCCAAATTTTCTCTCCAAAATAATTCATCTGTGGACTGATCCCAAGCAAGGGCATTTTCAGACAAAGATAGGAGAGCATTTTTCCCTCCAGAAAGTCATGAGCAAGTGAGATCAAAGGTTTATAATCAAAGCATCACAATGAACTTAACACTAAAGTAGTTGTTACCAGCATAAGTAACCATTTAATTTCCAATTCAGTGTGTTTGTAAGGATGGGGGGGGGGGGGAATAGGACACAATGTAAACCTGCTCAGTCCTTAAAATAATCCCACAGTACCCACCACCCACTATTGCCTAAGTCAACAATTTTTCCTCAAGAATAGACATGTATTAGGCAGAAAGCACTTTGATTTATTTTATTTTTCAATGCACAAGGCAGATGCATGATCCAATTTGCACCAATAGCAGCAGCTAAATTGGGAAACAGTGGAGAGTAAGTTAATAGCAAGAGCATGAAGAAAAATAGCAACAGCTGTAGACCAATTAAAAAGAATTCTCACAGGCATTCACAGTCCCTCACAGTTTACTCAAAACAAATCCATTTCCTTGAAAACTCCAGGACCTTCAGTACAAATTCACTGCTCCCTTCAGGATTTTCTAAAATAAGCACCACGTTTCATATAATTCCTAGTTCGCTTTCAATCCACAGGATAAATAAGAAAGCAAATAAAAAAGATGGCTTGAATAGCACGTTCCTCCCAGGATCTCAAAGCACTTTGCAAACACTCATGAATTATGTCTCAGTACACCTGGAAGCTATTATCCTTCTATCTGTAAAGGTACCTAGTTATATGGCCCTCATTGCTGTAGTACCTGAGTACCGCACAATCAATAATTAATGGCTTTTATCCACACAATACCCCTGTGAGGTAGAGAAGCATGAATCCCATTTTACAGATGGGGGAACCAAGACACAGAGTAGATCAAGTAATTTGCCCAAAGTCACACTGACAACATGTGGAAAAAACTCTTGAAAGATGAAAGGGCACTACAGTCTCCATACCCAATCCATCTCTGGCCTCTTTGCTGAGACTGGACAAACAAAAGTTCCCAAATATGGCAGGGGATTTTGAGATGACACCTCCCACTCTGGGAGCTGATCACCAGACTTCACACCCCTTTTACAGTATGAAACTTAGTCATAACTTTCCCCATCAGATGAAGAACAGTCTCACTCCCCCATTCAGCTGTTGATTCAGTGACCTCAGCATGTCAGCAAGGTTTAACTTTCACAATTACTGCATCCAGCACAACAAGGCCCCAAGCCCCTGTGGGAACTTGGGTGCTACCATAAATGTTTACAATCAAGATAATTTTCTGAACTACAGAAATGACATATCTTGGGCAATAGAGCCATTGACTATGACATTACAATTATCTACTACAACATTCTTTCTATTCTGATGACACAACTTAGAGAAGAACCAACGACCCCTGATTTTGTAATACTTTTGGGGGATATCGTAGTCGTACCAAAATATATAGAACAGTGAATTAGAGCACCACCAAATCCCATCCATGCTCCAGAGCTAAGTTCCCTCTAAGCTGCACAGCCACACAGCCGCCTATTAAGCACCACGCAGGCGCTCAGGGCTGCGGCGGGGAGAGATGCCCCTCCCCCAGCTCCGGACCTGCTGCAGTGGGGAGAGGCCTTCCCCCCCCTTCCCCCGCCCCAACCCACCCCGGCCCTGCCGTGGCCAGGGGAGGGGCGGCCCTCCCCCGGCCCCAAGAGAGGCACCCCTCTCCCGGCCCCAACCCCCCTTCCTCCCAACCCTGTGCCCCAGACCTAAGCCCCCTCCCACACTCCAAAACCCTCGGCTCCACCCCCACCACATGAATTTTGCTATGTGCACCAACGTGTCACACACCACCTCCATACTGGTGCATATAACAAAATTCATTCCGCACATGCATGGGAAAAATTAGAGGGAACACTGCTCCAGACAATGGCTGGCTCCTTTCCCCAGAACACGTCATCGTAGACCTTAAAGTCATCTCTCCAAGAGAAGTTGCCGAGTATGCAAATCTCACTTAGGTGCAAAGTGCATCAGCCCAGGGAAAGCAGCCAATCTTTATCACCCAGATAAGATTATTTCAAGGTCCATTGTTAACATGTGCTGGGCTGGTTTACGGTACAGCAAAATTTGTCTCTCCGAGAAGGAAAAGTGATTCCAGCCAACTAAAGTTGGTTTGGTTATAAAAGAAAGGAATGCTCTGTGCATTGCTCTACCCCAGGGGTAGGCAACCTATGGCACGGGGGCCGAAGGCGGCACGCGAGCTGATTTTCAGTGGCACTCACACTGCCCGGGTCCTGGCCCGGTCCGGGGGGCTCTGCATTTTAATTTAATTTTAAATGAAGCTTCTTAAACATTTTTAAAACCTTATTTACTTTACATACAACAATAGTTTAGTTATATATTATAGACTTATAGAAAGAGACCTTCTAAAAACATTAAAATGTATGACTGGCACGCGAAACCTTAAATCAGAGTGAATAAATGAAGACTCGGCACACCACTTCGGAAAGGTTGCCGACCCCTGCTCTACCCAGTAAACATGCTACAAGAAAATTAAAGTCTCGTGAAGTTAGTAAGTGAGAAAAAGCAGTGGATAGTGTGGTGCTACATATTCCTGAAGGTAACCTGGGTGGAATTTTGGAAGGGATATTAAACCTCATGCTTCATGGTTTAAACCAATCTCTAACTATGAGAGATCAGGATGAGAGCTAACGTGGGGAGCAGATTATCCCACATCTCCCCATCGTAGGGATTTTGCATCTTCCTGTGAAGCATCTGATACTGGCTGCTGTCCGACTGGACCAGACAGACTTTGCGTCTGATCCACTTTGTTCCCAGGAGTGGGAAAACAGGTCTCTGGCACTGGATACAAAGGACCCCTGCATGTAGGAAGGGAAAAATCTTTCTATGCCTTTTACTGATTCAAAATGAGTGAACTGAAACATGGCTCTTCCTATCCCTTTCAGAAATTAATTTCTGAACAAGCAGCACCAGAATTTAGCCATTTGCTGGAGCCTATACTAGGGAGTTGTGCGACTAAATCCCCATGTTGAAAATCTGCCACTTAACGTCAGTTAGAAGGGTTACTTTTTTTTAGATACACCCTACTGACTTTAGACAACTTGAACTAAAAGCATCCCAGATGTGGATGGGTAACTCCAATTGACACACAGAGAATGTAGTCTACATGAATTCAACATACAGCTCAATGAGTAGAACCCGGGATCACCAGCTATTTAATGAGGGTAACTAAACTAATCATGAAATATACTCATACTTCTTGGAAAAGTGGTTTGGTGTGCTTAATGCTTGGGGTCCATCAATCCTACAGGGTCTCTGGTCCTTTATTATAGGCACACTCTTATATACAACACTACAGAGTTAGGCAATATATTTACAAACTCTTCAAATTAATTTATGCAAGGTTCTTTAACTGTGACCCTGCCAACTTGATGAATTATAACCATTTTTAATTACTACAGCACAAAAAAACCCAGCATATTAAATCTCCAGAAAGCTATTTTAGTCTCTCTCTACTGTCAGAAATAAATCAGTCCAAATATTCCCAAATTTCATCTTCCAAAAAAGCTGAAAATCACATGCTCATAAAAAAAATAAATGTTCAACTAGAGTCAGTTTTGTAATATATTAATTAACATAATTTTTGTCTGCAGTGACAACAGGCCATCTGCTACTCTGGCATCAAGAGAGTCTAGGAGTTTCAAGTCAATTTAAGCCAATTCTTGTTCTGCATGGTTGGTTTGCATCTGAAAATCAAGCTGGAGAGTCCCTCATCATTTTTGATAAGCACTTCCTGGCAGACAGCTAACCAACTTTTAATTGTTGACTCCGTACGCCCTATCAACCACCTGATGTGGTTTTGGTTGCATCGAGCACCTCGTTTATAAAAGGTGGCAACAGCATTAAAAGTCTCTGCTACTCAATGATCTAAGTCGAAGCAAACAAACCCTGAGCTCTGGTTTTGCTTTGACTCCTTGGTGCGCCAGACTGGTCTGTTCTTTTAAAGCAAGAGCGGTTTGAAATGTACAGGCCTAAATCTCGAGTGTACCATGTGCACACTGTTCCGGCTGCAAGTCATAAACACAGGCCTATTCACCCTAAACAAAGGCCTTTCCCCGCTTCCCCCACACACAACCCCCCATGCCAGCTTCTCTGCAAGACAATGAGGGTTAATTATTACACACTAAATGTTAATAAACAGCCACTCATTAATTTAAAGGGGATAACATTAAGGTTGCCAGCCCTGACCACACATTGGAACCTGCCTTGACAGTGAACCCATCTAGTGGGGTTTTGTCTTCTGAAATTCAAAAAGGTGCTGAGCTAACCCACAGTCCAGCTGGAAATTTCAATGCAAGGGCAATGTGTGAATAACTATATGGCTTTTAAAAAAAAAAAAAAAAAAAGTGTACATTGCATCACCAATGCCCAGCCAAAGCATTCATTGAAAAAACTGGAATCCAGAATGCATGCAACCCACCTCTTTGGTAATAATTCCTTGCCAATACAAGTCAAACCATGGAACACTGGCCAGCACATTGGCTCCAGAATAGCACATTCTAACTATCATATGCTCATAAAATTCCGTTGAGAAGACATATAGAAATATTTTTTTTCAAGCCTTAAGATGCAAATTCACAAACATGCACTATTGAATTCTGTCAATATGACAGACGAAGGTCTCATGCACTCTGATTATTATCTAACAATACGGAGAAAACCAGTTAGAGATGAATTTAAGATTTCCTCATTACATTATTGTAATATGGGGCCAACTTTGCCACATATGCTGAAGAGGCAATATCACTGCAAGCCGTGAAATGGTGTGGGGTATTGTGGGCTGGCAGTGACACGTTCGCTTGTTTGCCTAGGGGACAGAACCGCTTCTCTCAATGCAAGATTCTCACTACTAAAGTAGGTGAAAAACCTCACACACGTTCTGTTGGAAAGTGGGAAAAAAAGCTTTGATTTAAAAGAAAGATGTGGGTATCTCACCAATCTAAGACATTGTCTTTGAAGACCTCTTCCAACACACAGCAAAATGGGACACTTCACCCATAAAAACGCTGCATACTTTGGCACACCACAAATGCTGTAAAATTGGCACTCAACCAAGATACAAATGTGCCAAAGACCTCAACATAAGACAGAGAGCAAGCGTGCGCACATAATTAAATTGTTCTGGGCCTTAGGTTTCACTTTTTTAAAAACACTGTAGTATATAGTATTTGCCTTCATTTTACTGAACAAAAAATGCCAGGAACTGAAGTCTATTAAAAGTTCTTGACTGATTGAAGCAAATTTTGTGTTTCTTTTACTTCAACTTACAAATAAAGCTCTTGGGCTAAGGTTTTAGCTTCATGCCTTGAGCATCTCCCTCTAAACTCAAATGCTGATTTAGACATACATTTAATTTGTTCAAGAAGGTACATGTGCACATGGAAAGTCATTTCTGTCAGTCATGACTGTTTTCAAGGTTGCAGAAAAAACCTGGATTAGGTGGAGGAGAATGCAAGGAACTTATGGGGAATGTTTTAATATTACTCTCATACAGTTTTAAATTGTGGCAGTGTTTCAACACACATCATCTGAAATTTATAACTAAAATGAAGAAAGTTGTTTATAACTGAAACCTGATATCCAAGGTCTTAGCGAGAGAGAGAGAGAGAGACATTACTAAATGAACTGGAAAAATAACTCCTGACTTTGACGGTGCTAGCTCTGGACAAGGCACGACCTGACAGCTAAGTGGCAGCTTCCTCTGCTGTGCTATAACTGATAGGCTCTTTGGGTATTCATAGAAGAAACAGACAAGTCTCAATTGTTTTACAAACACAGAATCCTGACAGGTTGAAGCTCTCTTCCCAATTTTGAACACAGTTAGAGCAGGACGTATATCAGACAAAACACACTCACACAGGGCCGGCTCCAGGGTTTTTGCCGCCCCAAGTAGCGCAAAAAAAAAAAAAAAGCCGCGATCGCGATCTGCGGCAGCAGCTCTACCGCTGCCACTTCATTCCTCAGCGACAATTCCGCAGCAGGTCCTTCGCTCCGAGAGGGAGTGAGGGACCCGCTGGCAAATTGCCGCCGAAGACTCGGACGTGCCGCCCCTCTCTGTTGTGGCCGCCCCAAGCACCTGCTTGCTGGGCTGGTGCCTGGAGCCGGCCCTGCACTCACATGACTCTGGAGCAATGCTAAAGGGCCTCTGTGCTTCTCAGAGGATGCGGGAGGATGCTCTTAAATTAATTAGAGAAGAATTTGGCGTCAGAGAGGGGCATTCCTCCTCCACCTCCAAGGCTGAGCTTACACTCAAGACAAATTCCCAGGACAAGGAACCAAGACCAGGTCTCACACGACAGTGAAAACCACCACCACTAAGCAAAGATTTTGTGATCAAACTATTGAAATCTTCATTGCAAGAGGGTGTATATTTTGGCTTAACTACTTTAAGTCAAATATAATGAAGTAACCAACTTAATATAAAATGGCTTACATGACCGCTACATCTTGCTGAGAGCATATTAATCTGCTACTACCTCAGTGCTTCCAGATGAGCCTTTCTGGATATCTCAGGTCATGCTACTCACTGAGATGAATGAACAACTAATACTCTCATTGCCATACTTTGCTGGCAAGTAGGAAGGTCTGTGTTTATGAAATTAAACTACCCAGCAAGAAGAGTGGAGGACACCCACTCTTTTTTATTTTGTATATAACCAGTGGCGGCCTTTACTGCTATGCCCTCCACTCTCTGTGGAAGAAAGTGTAGGGAAAAGGCTCTTCTGGCCAGACCAGTGAAGTGTATCAGTAACGAACTGTGTAGCTTTCGCCTGTGTCTGATGGGTTGTGATCCCACTACTACAGTGGGAAAGGGATCTGTGTCCATACCTCACTGCTGTTGTGTGGCCATGCGCGGGATAGCGTTGGGATTGTCAGTGCTGTGAACGTGCCACAGCCCCGGAAATCATTCCTTGCTGCTTTCTTTTTACAATTTTATTTATGAATTAACTTATTTATGGAAGTGTTTGTATAAATTATTGCTGATTGGCTGTGCCGGGGGTGGNTGGCCACTGTCGGTAGACAGGATACTGGGCTGGATGGACCTTTGGTCTGACCCAGTATGGCCGTTCTTATGCTTCATGCAGACAGCATTACATAAGAATAACGTTTTACACGGATATCTGGAGCAAAGAGTAAAGAAAGCCACATGGGGGGAGAAGGAAACAATTTGCAACCTCTCCGTGAAGATATGCACTGCTATATTAAGCTGAAAGGAGAAAAGGCATGAGGCATATAGCCGCACAAGGCCACACCATATTCCAAATAATTTCGACCAGTTGTAAACAACTTGTTCTGGGCAGCACAAAAACACCTATGCAGCAAGTGCTGAACAGAGAGCTGTTTAAACCCTTCAAACTGGTACAAGCGCAGTGCAGGAATTTCATTCTGTTCTGCCGTGGAGGATCATTTGTGTTTTATCAACTGACTGCAGAGATTCAAGTGTTTTTATAAAGAGATAGGGGAGTGATCACTGGGTTAAAGACCTCATCTGTGTTCCAAGAAGTGCACCGGATCGACTGGTCTTGCAGCTTTTCATTCCTGGCTTTGAGTTCCCACTCACCAAACCCTCCTTCCCCTGAACTCTTATCCCATGTCTCATCTTACACTTTTGACTCTTCACACTGTAAATTCTTGAGGGAGAGGAATGTGACATGTAGTCAATCCCTGAGTAAACTGACCGCGCTATAGGCCTAGTTATTAATAATAAATTCAATGCCAAAACACTTCACAAATAAAAGCTTATAACTATGATAAAGGTCATTTATAGGAACTCAGTACCTGGAAACAGATCGCTGGGTGAAGCACATTAATATCTTTGACCTTGGTATTTACTTTCATTAAAAGAAATATTTGCAACAGGACATTTTTATGTTACACGAGACAGATTATCAAGGAAACCTCAACCATTTAAATGTAAATGAGAACATTCATATTTGATATTAAGTATTTATAGTCCAGTGTCTAGCAGATGATTTAAAAGATTTCTATTTACCATTTTTGCACCCACCAAACCATATATATTTTCACCATGAATTCATGCAGAATGCATATGCTCTGCTCTAGCATCCGACTGCCTTTCCCCCACCCCCAGATTACATTAATCCTCTTGTTTGTTCCTGCTTTAATTAAATGATACCAACTTTCAGTCACTCTAGTGCACAGATATCAGCAGATAAAACTGATTTAAGGAAAACCCACTCAGAAGAATACTCTGTACCATAATAACTAGCATTCAAATAATACCAAAGCCCAACCCCAAATTATTTAACAAGCATCACAAAGATAAATCTATGGCTTGGAATTTTTCAGCCAACCTAAATTTTTAAAACTGAAAATCAGACCCAAAAGTTTAATTAGAGAGCAGGGAAGCCCACCAATAAATTAAACTGGTTCATATCAGAGGGTAACCCATACATTAAAAAACAACCAGCAGCAATTTGGTCATCCCCATCTTGTTGATGAAGTGTATCCATTTATTCAGACTTCTTCCATCTTCAACAACTGCACAATTTAGTTTCATTAATAGCCTCACCAATTACAGATGTTGAACTGCATGTACTTATTAGCATTATAAATCATATCTTATTAATTCTGTATAGACTGTTTTCACACTCAAGCATCAGGTATTCCTGAGGGAATTCTGCACCAAGAAATAAAAAATTCTGCTCACAATATTTTAAAATTCTGCATATTGTGTCAAAATAATATATTATCACACCATTTTCAATTATTTGCTGATAAGTATTTTGAATTAAATTACCAAAATAATTGAAAATGGTGTGATTATCTTGTTATTGTGCTACTTTGTTATTTTGACAAATAAAATATGCAGAATTTTAAAATTTGTAGTTGCAGAATTCCCACAAGAGTACCAGGGTTCTGTGTGGTGCAATCTGGGTACGGACAGCTCGGTGGGGGGGGGGGAAATCTGGGTGTACGGGGGCTCGGTGTGGGGTTCAGGGGGAATGGGACTCTGCAGGGGAGTCCAGTTGAAGGTGGTTATGGCTCAGTGGGGGACGGGGGCTGGGGGAGTGGGGCTCAGTGGGAGGAAGGGGTCAGGGTGCAGCTGGTTGGGGCTCAGTGGGGTGGGGGTCCAGGTGTAGGAGGCTCCTGATGCAGAGGGGTGAGGCTCGGCAGGGTGGGGGCTCAGGGGCCTTAGTGCAGGGAAGGGGAAGGGGGAACTCCATCTCAGTCCTCTTCTCCTCCTTCCCTCCCTCCCCACCCCACTCAGCTGGGACTAATGTCCTGGGCAGCCAGAGCATCCCCACACCCCACTCCTCCCAGTGATTTACCTCTCCCCCCAGGTGCCTGAACAGACATGTCTGAGCTGCTGGGGAGGGGTGAGTGAGCACTGGTGCAGCTTCTCGTTGCTTCCCCACAGAAACCATTTTCCGCAAGGAAGCAAAGAGAATCTGCAGAGGGCATTTTTCTGCTGCGCCGCAGTGACAGAGAATTCCCCCAGTTGTAAGATTCAGGGCTTAAGCCAAGCTCTTAACTAATGGGTGTTAGGAGTAAAATGTCTTTGGGGGCAGGTTTTCCTGCACATTCCTCTAAAGCAGCTGATCATGACAACTGACAGATAGGATATGGGACAGGATGAGTGTGACAATTGATGTGTCCTTGGGGGGGAAAAAGCCACTCAATGTTGGAAGTGATAAAGAAGTCATCTACTCTGTATTTCATGTGGAAATGCATCTTCCAAGCACAGCTAGTTAAGATGACCCAAAACCCCCGTGTCCTTCTGAACTCCTCACTGATTCTCAATACCTAAAGAGCCATGGCTATAAAAAATAACCTACTTTTTTTACTTCTGGCTGGTGAGGAGATTACACTCATTGCTCTTAACTTGCAGGTTTCATTACTATAACCTACTGTTCCTGGGAGTGACACCTACAACCTTAGTGGAGTTCCAAATGGGTCTGCAGCCCATCCGCCGAATACAAGCTTCCAAGACCATATCATCCCAGTGCACCTCTCTGAGAGGTGGATCCCACTTGAATACAGGTGTCACGCCTCTTCAAGCCCTCCATGGGACTGTCCCAAATTTCCCAAAGGATCATCTTGCTCCGCAATCACGACCATTCACATGAGACTTGTGAGAACAAGAGACAGTGGTTTCTCAGCAGTGGTTTCTCCCAAGACCATGCAAATTCACTTCAGGAAAAGATCAGAATGACCAGGTACTGCAGCTCGGAGCAGTATGCAAGACCCAGGTCTTCAACCTCACCTTCCCTCGACTTTACCACCAAAAGGAAGAAGCCTCCCCAAGGACTTAGGGATCCCAAGTAAGCACACGTTGTGTATTCAAACACACGGCACTTATGGGCAAGGTAAACTAGTGAAATATATCAGAGTTGGCAGATCACGGACCCAAGAACGTTGTCAGATGCTATTCCAAAGAAGGAAACATCTGCCACTTCTCCCCTTTTGCCTGCCTTGTCTATCGAATGTAAGCTCTTCAGGACAGAGACTCTCTTACTCTGGTATTTTGTTCAGCAAAACAGAGCCCTGATCTTGGGTAGTGCCTGCTGGAATTATTGTAATATAGAAAACACACACATCCCCAAACATCCTGCTGAGAAAGGAGGAACAACAAATACAGGTGAAATAGCACCATTTAATACTATATGAAGGGATGTCCAAGGCCTGGTCTACGCTGGGGGGGTGNGGGGGGGGGGGGGGGGGGGGGGGGGGGGGGGGGGGGGGGGGGGGGGGGGGTCGATTTATCGTGTCTAGACTATAGACGCGATAAATTGATCCCCGCTGGCTCGATCGCTGCCCGCCGAGCCGGCCGGTAGTGGAGACATACCCTAAGGAAGGTCATTGTCACTAATTTTTATGAGTCAATTTCTCTTACGTTTGTTGTACTAGAACAGTGCTCATTATGGCAGACATTCTAGTGGAAAGCTATGCCTTCAGAGACTACAGATTAAAGTTCCAGTTTGCTATCTCTTTTTCATTCTCTCTCACGATCTCAACTCCTCCGAGTTTATCAGTTGAACACAAAAAGCTGACAAAAATCTAGGGGTAGTAAAAATGAAGCCAGTGTACAACACTGAAATACTGTATTTTGTGTTTATGTATCAGAGTTTTTATTCTGATCACTAACACAAACTCACCGACCAATAATTGATGACGACCCTCATGGAAAAGTCCTTTGGAATTAAACAGAAAAATAAACCAACTTTTCTAGAAGTTCCCTTGAACCATTCTGTAGCATGTAATATAGAATACAATCCCTTCTCTAGAACTCTAGAGAATGGTTGAAAAAATAAACTCAGGCTCATCATTTTCTATTCAGTTTTATAGGTTTTAGAGTATTTTCTATGGAAACACCATGCTTCATTTATACTAAATTTTATAGGACTTTTCAATAAGGTTCTCTCATTCAGAAGTCTGATGGATGCGATGGCAAATTTTTTCCAGGAGCTCTAATTAAGATATTTCCATTGTAAATGTAGAAATACTTTGGGCCCCTTATAAACACCATTTTAGGGGTGGGGAGGGGATACTATACAATCATATAGCACACACTAGGTCTGCACCACCTTCTCATTTCCTAATTATATGGAAGATTTTATACTGGGGGTTTAATATAAGGGCCTGATTTCACTTTTTTTGTATAGCAGTGTAAATCAGAGGCAATTCTTTTGACGTCAGTGGACTTTACGCTAGCCTGAGAGGAGAATCACACCATAACCTTGGAAGATGTTGATAGGTCCTTAAAAAGGCCTTGGTGGATTTTGATGTATTATCCAGGAAACTAGAATAAAGAACTCTCCGTAATTTCTGTTTTCTGTCCTTCTTCCAAGACATGATTAATTACACAAAAATCCTTGAGAAACCAGTCACTGCAACATTTCAACCACCAGGTGTTAGTCAATGTCCCAAGGCAATCATAGGGTCTTTTCAGTTTAAGAAACCAATTAATCGATTAGCATTTATTTGCAAGAAATAGGGTGGCCATCAATCTGTCCTGAAGTTATTGTTCTGATACAGGCAAAACCTTTGAAGAGTCACATAAATTCAGTTTGGTAGGCAAAACAACCAACAAACAAAACAGGTGAGAAGTAAATAAACATATGCTGAAAATTTCTCTTAGACACAAGGAAAAGGCACAACACGTGACAATGTTTAAGGAAAGGATTTTCAAAATTAGGCCAACATTCTTCTAAACAACTTAGCATTTTTTCCATCATGCCTAGGACAGTACCTCATGGAAGCAAGCAGGTTGGCTTTATATTAAATCCTGTATGCCTCTTAAATATAAGATTTGAAAATGCAATTTTGTTTAAGCTCCCTAACATTATGGCCTTTTACAAAAGGGAGATTAGACACCTGAATTCAACCATTTGCAAAAGTAGTAGCAGGAATAGCACCTGAGACAACATCTCCCAACCAGTTGCTGTGGTTTTACAATCACATTTCCCTGGTTTTTTAAAAACGGTTTCTCCTCCTGCTGCTGTGTGAAAGACCCACAGAAACAATCAGGGAAGATGATGGTCTTTTCATTCTGTGTTCCTACAGTACCTATCATAATGGGGTCCTGGTCCAGGACTAGGGCTCTGAGGTGCGACAGTAAAACAAATAAATAATAATATTGTAGAGAAACAATAAAACACATTGGCAACTCTTCAATCAAAAAGAAGAAACAGAAAAAAATTCACCTATACGCATCGTAGGTGCTACCTGTAAAAATTATGCTACATGTTCTTATAGGTAAGAGAGTAGGTATGTAAAAAAAAGTTTCATATCATGTGATTTCTAAGTTGATGGCATCCCTTTAAAAATTTAAAGCTTATGAATTAAAATATTGATAACCAGACAAAAGGTGCATAGGCTAGCAATGAAATTATATATAGACCATATATGTTTAAACATGCTCAGCTACTGGAATATGAATGAAAGCCTTGCTGATTTCAGCAGCTGGTCACTTATTTGGAAGTCAGTGAGTTTCTCAAGATTCACCACCATTGGAGCACAATCTGCAACAGGTTGCTCACCAAAGGCATCACTCATCTAAAAGGAGGTCAAAGAAAAGACGAGGTTTTGAAGCTATGCTTTAACTTTCCCCTTTTTAAAAAAGTGTTTAGGGTTCTGTATTCTCTCTCACTTGCAGAGTGTGCTTTGCTCCAATCTTCCCCTCTCGCCACACCCTCTTGTTGAAAGAACATTCCCATCTCCTGGTCTAGAATTTCAAAGCACCCTCTAAAACCCAACATGTGCTTTGTCTCCTCCAGCTGGCTCCACAAACCACTCCCTAGCATAGGAAGTCAAGGCACAAGCCAATGGCAAGCACAAAATAAATCCCTTCCAAACCCATATTTCTTTTATCTATTGCTTTTTGCAGCAGCCTTAAATGCACAGATGTTACTTTGATGGAACAATGTACATTATTGTTGTTTTCCTTCACATATTTAAAATAGCCAAACCTCTGTGTTTTCTACACATAATTAGCTATCACATCTGTTCCTCATCCAGACCACACCACTTCATCTAATGCACATTAGTAATAAAGCCCCACTGAGTGTCAGTTTAATAAGTTGATGTGCTCCAAATGCACTTAATCCTCAAGGAAACAAATCTGATAACAAAACTGCATCCATTGACAGTGATTACTAAGTACAGGCTAAATTCACAGGCTAATTGTTATCCTAAATAAACTTCATATCACACAATGTCATATTAATATCACCCAGATGCAGTTATATTTGTAGCACTTGTTAATACAGCAACATACATACAGAACACACGCTATATTTCCCACCCATAAACACAGCTATAAGCCAGACACATGAAACTCAAGACGCCGGTGGTCAGTGTTCTGATTTTCAGCATGCAGTTTATATCTGTTTAAAATTCATTTTGGGTTTCACGCTGTGGTTGAGAATAATATATGGCGCAGCAGGGCCGAAATCTTAATTTCTGGAGCATTGGGCAGCACACACAATCATATTATGATACAGGAAGAGAGTTAAATCAGCCCTCAGCAAAGTCCCTCTGCCACTAAAAGCAGCATCTATGGCTAATGGGAGAAATCCACCACTTATCACTGAACAGCGTGTACTCAGATTAGTCAACTCCTGCAGGAAGTTTTACCTCTGCATCACAAAAGTCAGCATGTTAAATTGCACACGTGAAAGACAGTGAAAAGTCCTTTCCATTTTATATTCAGGCTGTACAAAGAAATCCCACTGAAGCAGGGATCTATGCATTCAGATTTACAATTAGAATTTATTTCAATTTTTGCAGGAAGCGTTTAATCTGCAGTCCTGCTTTTGCAGACAAGTCATTCAACAGTAATTATGCGTCAGGAGCACTGAAACAGAAGAATGGTCAGTGGAGTAAGTTTTATGTTGGTTTGTTTTGCTTAATTTCATAGAAAGGTTAACTTATCAATATTAATCCATACTTATTCCCAAACTAACAATGTGGTGGTTGCTTACATGTGCCCCTAGTTACGTCTCTCTCTTTTTCAAATGATTCTGAAATTCAAAAACTTGCTCCATTTGCCTCCTAATACAAAGCAATCTTCGCTATCGTTGCTGCAATGAAGAGACAGAGTTGGCAGTGACAAAGGACCAGGTTTCGCTACATTTTTCAATTGTAATCCTTCCCCACTAGGCTTTTCGGTGGAACTAGACATGCATTTGAGTAAATTGTCTGCATCAAGTCTCAGGGTTCTATTTTGAACTTAAGCACAGACCTGAGTAAGGGCTGAGATGTAAACTATACCACCCCAGGAGAGGCAAATCGGAGACAAAATGCCTCCCAGCATACAGCATATGGTGAAGAATTGGAATAGCTTAAAGACACAGTATCACAGGTAACCTCAAGCAATACTGAGGCGAGGAGGACACTGACAAAGACATAAATAAAGGGTAATTAAAGACAGGCCAAGATGTTTATTAACATACTGAGCAATATTGTCTTCACTGAGGTACCAATTAGAAATTTTCAGCTGAAATCTCATCTCTTTTCAAAGATCGAAGTTGATTATTTGATTTTTGAATATTCAGAAACAAACTAACAGGGCAGGAGGAGGGGCAGAGGGAGCATACAATGGTCAGTGGATGGTACTGGTATATTTCCAGAGAAGGGCTGCCACTTTCACTCAGTGGTTTTACCATGGCAGCTCCGTTTGTTATATCTCAGCCTCAGCCAAACTGCAAAATATACAGCCTGACAGGAAAACAACTCATTACGTACTGATTTATGGAGGAGGTGCTCAATACAGGGCACACAGTATGATCAGGAAAATAGCAAATTCCTCTGCAGAGGTGACATTTAATAGTTTCTGCATTTTATAGTAGCCTTAACTGTGCTACAGGAGAGGCAGGGAACACATGCTTAATCAGAAGGACAATTCACACTCACTCTTGTATCTCTTACCTTCTTGTGCGAGGCCCATGGCCTACACTAGTTTTTTGAAGCGGTATGAGCACATTCTATGCCCCATAGAAAGATGCGAACACATTTCAAAAACTCACTGTAGATAGGACCTGAACATTTAGCTAGGACAGGGGTAGGCAACCTATGGCACGCGTGCCGAAGGCGGCACACAAGCTGATTTTCAGTGGCACTCACACTGCCCGGGTCCTGGCCACCGGTCTGGGGGGCTCTGTATTTTAATTTAAATTTAAATGAAGCTTCTTCAACATTTTACAAACCTTATTTACTTTACATACAACAATAGTTTGTTTATATATCATAGACTTAGAGAAAGAGACCTTCTAAAAACGTTAAAATGTATGACTGGCACACGAAACCTTAAATTAGAGTGAATAAATGAAGACTCAGCACCCCACTTCTGAAAGGTTGCCGACCCCTGAGCTAGGAGCTGCAAGGATGCTCACTGAGAGAAACATTCAGGTCACAGTGGAAAGTGCTCCCTTTAAATTCTCTTCTTCCCAAGAGGCCAAGACACCGTTCCTCCTTATTTTCAGCCAAAAGCATTCTCTGTTTTCACTCCTCTGATTCTCAGGTGTGAAATTGTAATGCCCACAGACCCTGGTCGTCAGCGGGTGGGATCGAACCTGGGACCTCTGAAGCTTAGTGTGTGAGCCTCTACTACATGAGCTAAAAGCCATGTGGCTCTTAGCCAAGGCTGTAGCAAACTCATCTATCTTTAGCGTGGTGCCACTAGAGGGGGACAGAGCGCCACACCAAACAGGCATGGGTTACATACTTCCCCTAACTGAGGCAGCATTTCCGGAGCTTCAGAGACTCCCCAGTTGATATCCTGGATGAGGTTGGGAGGTATCTAGGATGCTAACCATCGCTCCAGCCATGAGGAGTGGGGGTTGCTGTGCTGAGGACAGAAGAGATCTACCCTCTGCTCTGCCTCTCCAACAGCCTCCATCCGGTAGGTCCTCCTCCTCTACAAGTAACTCCAATGCCTTGGGGTGCTGCTCAGAGATTTCCCAAGGAGCTGTAATGTGAAACTGACTTGGATTCAGGACAGTTTCAATGTTGTCCACTGTTTACTCTGCTGGTAAAGCTCTTAGCAGCAGGCCCAAGAGTGGAGCTTCCTGTCTGCCTCGGAAGGTACACTATCCACCTAAATGTTCCAAGTGTGAACTGAACGGTCTTCGTCACCATAAGGGACAGAAGCTTTTCTTAACAATTTCTAAACCAATGTTTCAATTCTCCAGAAACGAATGGCTTTGTCTCCCCTCCCCAACGTTCTCCAGTGGATGCCTCCAAGAGAACAGCAGCAAGTGGATTTTCCATGCCCAGATTTAAGAGATTTGGGATAGACCGGTCAAAGAACAACAAACAAGACACCTGCCAACAGATACGCTAACCTGACCTTTAAAAAATAATGCATTTGTATGTGCGTGTTGCTATGACCCAGCTATTAAACTACCAATATAAATCAATGTTATTAAAAGAAAAGTTTCCATGACTGTGCTCAGGAGGTTTAACTGAACTCAATGAAAATGATTAACCTTTTTAAAAAAGAATCAATACTCAAGGTGAGTCATTTAAAATTTAAAAAATACTGTGTCCTCTTAACTCCCATCATCCAACACTGGGTTTGGGGCAAGGGAAATCAGCATTTCAGACTGTGATAGCAAAACTCAAGAACTTTCAGCACCTATACTGAACACACATCATGCTTTCTAGCTACATATGCAAGCCATCATCACTCCGAGTACATTTAAAAAACTTGATTAAAAAGCTTTTGCTCTGGAGGTCCAACTGGCAACTTTAATTTAAAACCATCCTTAAAGGTAACGTGCATTTGCAGAGCCAAACAATTTATTAGTGAAAACATACAGTTACTTGATAAAATACATCAACTACATCCTGATTTTTAATTACAAGATATTAGAATTATAGACTTCGATCTTGTTGATAAGTATTATTATGCAATAATGAACTGTTTCAACAGTAATAAACCACACACCCTAGCCAGGGAACAAATAATTATATCATGTAGGTACGAAACTTTGAAAACACAGTAAGAAGGAGAAGGAGAATTTGCGGCTCTCTCATTCCAGTGATGCTAACAGCATGATAAATCCGAGGCAGATGTTTGTACAGGCCAACAAAGAGATCGGTAACAGCATGCCAAAGCCCTGTCTACACTACAGAACTGCAGCGTTGCGAGCTGCAGTGTGAATCTGTCACACAGTGGGGCGCACAGACAAAAATACGCACATCTGTGTGCGCATTTTTAAACATGTAGCATAGCCCTCCTCTAGAACACTGGCAGACACGAGTATTCAATTCAAAGTGCTCGATATACAGCTGAAAGTAAAAAGCAAAGCAAACTTTTAGTATTTACTCACAGTGAAATATGTGGCAATCAATTGCATATTATCCATTACGAAAATGGATGTCCTCACCTCTTTTTTCAGTGCAGTGCCATGTGGGCAGAATATACTAAAAGCCTGAGTTTGTGACGACTAAACACTGTACTGAATCCAATGTCAATGCTTTTCTTTTCTAAAAAAAGGAAAGAAAGGACTAAATGGGAAAAACAAACTGTTTTAAGTCCTTAGCCTACCTGGTTTTTACTGTCACTACTGCAATGGTCTAGGCAGTCTTAGGATGCTCCAGTTGATCTCCTATGGACTGCAAATCTACTTTAGCAGGGAAACACATTTACTCTCTCCCCAGGGACCCATTACTGTGCAGCTTATGATAATGGAGCACTTCAAAAAGTCTGATAGCCACCCTCTAATTAAAATGAATTGAAAATATACTTAAAGCGGCACAGTTGGCCACACAAGAAAATTGGCGTTTTTCCTTAATAAATCTAGCCAACTTTTCTATTAACTGATATGGGTTGTCTATTTTTAAAGCTCAGAGTTTAAATTAGCACCCAAAGACTACGGAATTTCATTTGTCCTTTGCCAGGTGAAAGTGGTATTGCTCAGAAATCCTAATCCAATTGGACGGTACAGTGCGTCAGTTCTTTTGAGTTCAGCTTTGCCAGATTCTAACTCTCTGATGAGATTTTGAATGAAATTTGGTTACGGCTTCTTCATCTAGGAAATGTTTCTAGAGAGGCTGATTTATGGCACACCCCTGGCTTTCCAAATGACGGAGACCATGAACGGACTCTGCACACTCTTGTTCGGCCCCTATTTGAACACACCCCACCACAGACTAGCTCAGGGGTAGGCAACCTATGGCACGAGTGCCGCCTTNTGTCAATGCTTTTCTTTTCTAAAAAAAAGGAAAGAAAGGACTAAATGGGAAAAACAAACTGTTTTAAGTCCTTAGCCTACCTGGTTTTTACTGTCACTACTGCAATGGTCTAGGCAGTCTTAGGATGCTCCAGTTGATCTCCTATGGACTGCAAATCTACTTTAGCAGGGAAACACATTTACTCTCTCCCCAGGGACCCATTACTGTGCAGCTTATGATAATGGAGCACTTCAAAAAGTCTGATAGCCACCCTCTAATTAAAATGAATTGAAAATATACTTAAAGCGGCACAGTTGGCCACACAAGAAAATTGGCGTTTTTCCTTAATAAATCTAGCCAACTTTTCTATTAACTGATATGGGTTGTCTATTTTTAAAGCTCAGAGTTTAAATTAGCACCCAAAGACTACGGAATTTCATTTGTCCTTTGCCAGGTGAAAGTGGTATTGCTCAGAAATCCTAATCCAATTGGACGGTACAGTGCGTCAGTTCTTTTGAGTTCAGCTTTGCCAGATTCTAACTCTCTGATGAGATTTTGAATGAAATTTGGTTACGGCTTCTTCATCTAGGAAATGTTTCTAGAGAGGCTGATTTATGGCACACCCCTGGCTTTCCAAATGACGGAGACCATGAACGGACTCTGCACACTCTTGTTCGGCCCCTATTTGAACACACCCCACCACAGACTAGCTCAGGGGTAGGCAACCTATGGCACGAGTGCCGCCTTCGGCACGCGAGCTGATTTTTAGTGGCACTCACACTGCCTGGGTCCTGGCCACCAGTCCGGGGGCTCTGCATTTTAATTTAATTTTAAATGAAGCTTCTTAAACATTTTAAAAACCTTATTTACTTTACATACAACAATAGTTTAGTTATATATTATAGACTTATAGAAAGAGACTGTCTAAAAACGTTAAAATGTATGACTGGCACGCGGAACCTTAAATCAGAGTGAATAAATGAAGACTCGGCACACCGCTTCTGAAAGGTTGCCGACCCCTGGACTAGCTCGATTAGTTAACCTCCTGACCAGTCCTGAATTTTTCTCACTAGTGAAAGAGGGGGAGATTTTCTAAGTGTAATGGGCAGGTAGACACTCAACTCTTATTGAAAGGCACTGGGAGTTGGGCAAAATACAGGCTGTAACTCCCCTACTATCCTTTGAAATCCAAACCTGATAAATGAAGGCACATTTTCAATTGCAGAAGATCTGCCTTTAGCCTGTTCAATTTTCAAAGTAAGGTAAAATTTCACAATTACCTCCATTTTTTCAATTCAGCTAACCAAACTGAACAAGCTCAACATCGTGAGCTCTAAAAACTGACACAATTATCATAGTTACAAAAACCACACAGATCTTTTGGGTTCTTTGGATCAGGGGTTCTCAGACTTTTGTACGGGTGACCCCTTTCACACAGCAAGCCTCTCTGAGTGCGACCCCCCTTACACGTTAAAAACACTTTTTTATATATTTAACACCATTATAAATGCTGGAGGCAAAGCGGGGTTTGGGGTGGAGGCTGACAGCTCGTGACCCCCCTTGTAATAACCTCACGACCCCCTGAGGGGTCCCAACCCCCAGTTTGAGAACCCCTGCTTTAGATCTTTCCTTTTTAGTCCTTAAGCTAACCATGAACATATCTTGTGCCTGCCACTTTGTGAAATTCACTGCAAAGTTCTGGAAATTTTAATTTATGGCAGATGGTGGTATCTTGATTACCACTCTAGGCCCTATTATGTAGAATGCATCAGTGCACTGAGCTGGTGAACTTGTATGTGTAATCTAATTTAAAACAAAACTGTGCTGTCTGACATAGCTATCCCAGGACATAACCACCCGGCTGCAGAGTTTGGCAAGGTCACCTTCAAAATGGAGCATAAAGACAAATCAATGTAACAGAGTATCTTGGGCTGGACATCACCTCCATCAATCTAGCCCTATTTTAGCCGCAAGTAATGACACAACTCAATACCACTGAATAAAGTAATCATTTGCACTTCTGGAGCATTTTCAGAGATCGAGGCCTTTACAAAAACACTGAACTCCTAACAAGTTGTTCTTTTGTTACACACAAGAAAAATCCTGACTCATGGCGGGGTGTGGACAATCACACCAGTATGTTTGTTTTTTAAACTCAGAGGTCAATACAAAACAAGTCTGAAAACCAGGAAAAACTGGATGAAACTATCCAGCTTGTGTTATGCAAGAAGTCACACAAGATGATCTAATGGCGCAATCTGGCCTTAAAAATCTATGAAACACGTTAACCAGTCAAGATTTCATAGATAGAACATGTAGATACTGAGGTAAAGAATACTGTTGACCTCAAGTTAATCGTCCATTTTGTGTTATTTTCAAACAAAAAAAAACTAACACATTTTTTTAAAATTCATGGTTATGATAGAGAGATGCCAAGAAACATAATAGTAAATAATACATTCAGTTGTTTTCTTGTTTCAGAAATCATCAAGATTTGTTCATCCCTCAAGGAAAATATGGACTTTGGTTGAGCCTCAATCAGTATTTATTTTTCTGGTCAATATAGAGGAGATTTCCAAAGGCTCAGGTGGGTGCTAGGTGCCTCAATGTTACCAACTCTCATAATAACTAGTATTTTTCTGACAGTCTCCTTTGCAATGAAACTTGACAACGGAAAGACTGCTGGTGTGCCGAGACCAGTACCTATCATGCGGACCAGTATTATCTCATTGTATCCTTGTACTCCCCCATTGGTCTGTGTCCATCTATCGTCTCTTGACTTACTGTATATGCAGATTGTAAATTCCTTGAGGCAGAGACAATATTTTTGTGTGTGTTTGTACAGCACCTAATACAATGGGTTCCTGGTCCATGACTGGGGCTGTTAGGTGCTATAATACAAATAATACACACACAGTTGTATGGTTATGTCGAATCTCAGCTTTATGTCTCTTGCTAATTTCCTTCGATTCTCAATGCATCTCCTGCATACCTGCCAAGCTTTCCAAGATGCATGCCAAGTGTCAGGAAGGAGAATACCATTTGGTAGATGCACTGCATCACTTTTTCAAGTTGGCTAGCAGGCATAGACAGACTAGACAACCTGCCCTTTGACTAGTGCCATTTTTCAACCATCTGCCATTCACAGAATATCTAACGTTCAATATGATCAACTCTGCTGGAAAAGGGGGGAAAAAAAGAGAAAGTGACCACCAAAACCCCACAATTTTATAATCCAGAAGACATCCTCCAGCCGATGATAGTAATTTATAAAGACAGATCAGAGTTTGGGCCTACACTACAGCATTTACATGGTGTGGTCCATCTACTTTGATTTTCTTCCCCACTTTCAGACTTTTCCTTATGTAACTGTGACATTCCACAGGGTGCAATCTGAACTGCTGTGTCCCCTTAGCTCTCCAGCCTGGGATGCCTTTTACAATGCTTTACTGTCAGAACAGCAACCCATCCAGGCTCTGTTCACTCACAGCCACCAGCGTGCAAAGTCACTCCCAGCTGATTACATGAATGTTATGCCCAGCCATCCATGAATAGACACAGGACGACACCTGCATATCCCTCAGTCCCAGCCTTGCCCCGCAGAAATGTGCATTTTGTACTGTTCAATAGCCCACAGGATCATACAAGCTCATAATTAGTTTGTCATTCCAACAAAGGGTACTGAATATGCACCTGCCTTGTTGTCTCAAGTGGAGGCTTCCCACACACTTCAACTAAATACAATATTTAGAGAAAACAATAAACAAGTTTATTAACTAAAAGAAGATAGATTTTAAGTGATTATAAATGTTAAGGCATAAACATTGGAATTGGTTACAAACAGAAGTAAAAAGAGAAAACTGCAAAATAATTCCTAAACTTGATAAGATTTGAAGCAATCATTCTCACCACACCAGATGCTGCAGGCAATTTATAGAATTGGACCTGCTTTTCTAACCTTGTAACATGCCACAGTAAAATCATTATTATACAGAAGAACCTCATAACTTTACAAAGTTGCCAAACACATTTTACCAGGATAATAATGTTCAGCAGATTATGAGTTTTCAAATGATCTCTCACAAAGCATAGTTTGTACACAATATATCAATCACACAAGGTGAACACTGGGTACAGGGTGTCACATGGGATACAGTGTGCAACGGTAACACCTGACAACCTGCTGATAACCACCAAAGTTGTCCTTTAAAAAAGAAAATAATCAGTAATTTCCAGGCAGAAATACAACAGAACATCAGTCAGACCTGTCTTTATTTCTAGCAAAGCTTTGATCTAATGGACATCATTTAGTGTGCTTGCTTTTTCAATTACATCTTAATAGTTTACATAATAGCAGCTGATCATCACTCGCAGATGCTCTGTCTCTCTCACTCCCATACATTCAGATAAAAAGGGGACATAAGTATGAGTGGAGGCATAAGTGTTTTGTCTTATGATCAAACCTAGTCTCCTGGGTGCCATTAATTCTAACCATGCTGACTAAACTCCAACTCACGCTCCCTTTCCCATTCTGTAGCCTAACAGCTTACTCTGCACACCAGGTATCCGAGTAGAACCTTATAAGCCTGGTTTATATAGTGAACAATTATTTAAAAAAATGCATCCTCTAAGACAACTGCCAGAAACCAGAACTGCCCAGCCAGGTTCATTTTCATTCCAAACAGAACATCCTGTCAAGTTGGGCTATGATGCATCTTTCTATGGTCCATGCCACTTCGCTCTACATCATTTACTACCATTTTATAAAAATAACTGATCATGCCACTTTTACAGCTTGTGCTATTCATTCTTCATTAAATACACCTCTTCTTGGAAAAAGCCATTTATTCTAGGAGGAACGCCAGGCATTTATTACTGGCAACAGACAGCAGACTATAACGTTGACGAATGTCTATAACAATCGGTAAAACACTTATTGGTATTTCAGGCTTTGGGCTTAATTTCTAACATACTGACAAGGCACTGTGATAAATAAAATAGTCCTCTGCACTTGAGCAGCAATTATGCACGTTATTCAGTGGCCTCCAGCTAACACGAGTTGTAGCTCTAGAACGAAAAAAACGGTTACCTACCTTTTGTAACTGTTGTTCTTCAAGATGTGTTGCTCGTGTCCATTCCATTCTAGGTGTGAGCGCACCCACGTGCGTGGTTGGAGACTTTTGTCTTCGCAGTATCCGTAGGGCCCGCTGTGGGGCCCCCTTGAGCGCTGCGCTCACGCGTCGGTATATCAGGCACCACCGGCCCTACGCCCGGTCAGTTCCTTCCTGCCAGCAACTCCGACAGAGGGGCAGGAGGGCGGGTAATGGAATGGACATGAGCAACACGTCTCCAAAGAACAGTTACGAAAGGTAGGTAACTGTTTTTAGTTCTTCGAGTGCTTGCTCATGTCGATTCCATTCTAGGTGACTCACAAACAGTGTCAACGGAGGCTGGCTCGGAGTTCATGGTCTTGCAGCTTGCAGCACTGCTGTGCCAAAGCCAGCGTCGTCTCGAGCTTGCTGGGTAAGCGCATAATGAGATGCGAACGTGCAGCCAGACAACCAGGTAGGGACCATACAGATCTCTTGGATTGGTACCTGTGCCAGGGAAGGCCGCTGCCCTAGTCGAGTGTGCCATCACGATCGCCTGTGGAGGCACCTTCACCAGCTCATAGCAGTTGCGGATTCAGGCCATGCATGATCCAGGACAATGTCCTCTGAGCAGACACTGGGCAACCTTTCATTCTCTCTGCCACCGCAACAAACTGTGTTGACTCACGGAACGGCTTTGTTCTATCTATGTAGAAGCCCAGCGCCATCCTGATGTCCAAGGTGTGTAGCCTGCATTACTCATCTGACGCATGAGGCTTTGGAGAGAAGATGGGTAAGTATATGCCCTGGCCAGTATGAAACTGGGAAACGACCTTGAGCAGAAACGACAGGTGCGGTCACAGCTGGACCTTGTAGAAGACCGTATAGGGCGGCTCCGAAGTAAACGCCCTGATCTCGGACAGCCTGCGTGCCGACGTTAACGTGAGTAGGAACGAAACCTTGCAGGGGAGAGCAAGAAGCCAGAGATGAGGAATGGGAGGGAAGGGAAGCCAAAAATTGCAGGGTATAGCCCCGAGATACTACGTCCAGCATCCAGCGAGTGGAGGAAGGGCGGCGACAACTCGTGTCTCTATCCCTTCTCCTTGGAGACCCCTCATGAGGCTGCCAAGGCCTTGACAGCGGGGGTGGCCGGAACTCCTGCTGTCCAGACTGGCAGTGCAACATGGGCAGGGGTAGAGACTGAGAGGATGTTGAAAAAGGCATCCGCCTGGTCGGCCATCTCCTCCACCTCTAGGCCCAAGTTCTCGGGCTGGCCCTCGATAGTCCTGCAATCGCCTCGTCCGGGGATGAAGACAATGACTGTACCACTGGGGGAGGCCCCAGGGCGTCATCCCCCATGGGGGAGGGAGGTTTAGGGGTGGGTGCAGTCTCCTCTACCTGGGCCTCTGAGCACGACTCATGCACCGCCAACTGTTGCTTCGAGGTGGCGGCAGATGAGCAGTGCGAAGGGGGTATCGTCATGACCAGCACGCCCCATGCACTCCAATAAGGCCACTGCGCTGGCCACCGTCCATGCTGCCATAGATATCGACGTGGCCTCAAGTGCCCAACCGTGCCAGTGGAGTCTGCGTGAGGGGCTGAACTGTCCTTCCGTGCTGGAGGAATCCCCTTCAGGTGACCACAGTGGGGCTGTTGATGCCTGCATCTGCCAGCTGACCGTCGCTGACAGAGACCGGTGCCTGGAGTGAGAGGTTCCGTGCCAGTTTCTGCACACTGGCGACGGGGAGCGGTGCTGGGGGATGCACTGCACACCGAGGCCGAGGCACTAGGAGTCGAGTCTTGGCGGGATTGCTCAGAAGCCGGACGGAGGGCAGCCGCCACGAGGAGAGCCTGCAAACGAATATCTCGCTCTTTCCGAGTCCTGGGTCGAAAATGTTCAAAAATACAACACTTGTCCTTCAAGTGTGATTCCCCCAAGCACTTGAGGCAGCTGCTGTGGGGGTCACTTACACGCATAGGCCTGTCACAGCCCGTGCAGGGCTTAAACTCTGGGCATGTCCAGCCTGGGGTGAAGTCCCCGCTGGGACTCTAACTACTATAAACAAGCTATTTACAAGGCCCTAGGGCTTGAAGTCAGCAGAGACAAAACCGCTAGCCCTTGCTGTGCAAGGAAAGGCGCTCCAACTAACCACCACGGGTGGTAAGAAGGAACAGAGGGCGTAGGGCTGGCGGCACCTGATACCGATGCATAAGCATGGCACTCAAGGATACCCTACGGATACCGCTAAGGCAAAAATCGCCGACGACTGCTCACGTGGGCGCTCGCACACCTAGAATGGAATCGACATGAGCAACACATCTCGAAGAAGAAAGAATGTTCTGATCCACCACAGGGGTGTTTTGTTTTGTGTTTCAATAACATCTTTATATTTCTTATTACATCCTTTTCCATGCCAAATTTTTCAAAGGAGACCCCAGAAATTATCAGGGAAATTCCACCATGATAGACACCATCTATACTCAACTCTGCAGTCCACCCGGAAAGCAACATACTACAACAACAGTGTATCAAACAAGGACAGTGCATTGCTTTGAGTTTAAGTCACAGACCCAGGTGACTAAGAAAAAGCCACTGTCCTCACAAACAAACTCATTGCCTAGTACCCTTTTCTCCATAAATGAATTCAGAGTGGTTCCAAGGAAAGTCCGAGTACTCCCACTGTATTTGGGTAACCCTCTTTCCTCCTTGCCATCAATTGCCTTCTCCGCATTTGAAGAAAAAAAAAATATACTGGATTAGTGTTTTCTGGGGAACAAATATTTAATAAAGGGCTCTTCAATCAGCAGAGAAAGGTATAACAACATGAGCCAATGGCTGGAAGTTGAAGCTAGAAAAATTCAGACTGGAAATAAGGCATAAGTTTTTAACTATCAGAGTAAATAACCACTGGAACAATTTACTAAGAGTCGTGGTGGATTCTCCATCACTGACCATTTTTAAATCAAGACTGGACTGTTTTAAAAAGATGTACTCTGCGAATTATTTGGGGGAAATTCTGTGGTCTGTGTTTTTGTAGGACTCTTAATTTTTAGATCACTCAAGATCTCCTGGTTAAGCCAGGATGGTCTCTTGCCATACTTCCCATCTCTCCCACACAGCGGGATAGTTTGCTCTTGTGCCCTTAATAATGTCTCTTTTAAAAAGTGCCAACTGTCTTCAATTGTTTTTCCCCTTAGACTTGCTTCCCATGGGATCTTACCTACCAACTTCCTGAGTTTGCTGAAGTCTGCCTTCTTGAAATCCATTGTCTTTAGTTTGCTGTCCTCCCTCCTACCATTCCTTAAAATCATGAAGTCTATCATTTCACAATCACTTTCACCCAAGCTGCCTTCCACTTTCAAATTCTCAACCAGCTCCTCCCTATTTGTCAAAAATCAAATCTAGAACAGCCTCTCCCCTAGTAGCTTTCTCCACCTTCTGAAATAAAAAATTGTCTCCAATACACTTCAAGAACTTGTATACTCGGCCTATTGATTACGGGTCAGTAGCAGAGCAGTGTGGAGAAACTTGGAGCACACTGACACACTGCAACCAGCCACATTTGTCCTTCATTATCACATGTGCTACACCAACAGTATTTAAAGACAGAAAATAATAACAGTGAGCAAGCAGTAACAAAAAAGCCTGGAAGCCAAGAGAGGCAGAAAATAATGTGTTTTCCTAAAATAAGTGCATATTAGTTTTCTGACAGTTTCATTATTATATTCTGCTTACTGGCTGTCAGAAAGTTTACAAAAAGAGTAGCCAGCTCCTCTTGTGACCAGAGCCCAAAGGAATGTTGTTGGCGTTAGCAATTTAACAGCCTGTTCCTATCAGCAGCAGCATTTAAAATACTTCTCCTTGCTAGTGAATTTATCTACCAAACCCAACACTGGCATAGATGCTAGTTGTACATTTTTCACCCCGCAGAGGCCTCGTATCAGATCATTATTCACTCCCATCAGTACCTTTCATATTTTTTATTTTCTTTGGTTCCCATTGCTGGGATTGCAAACGTGATGATGAAAGCAGACATTGCTTTGCCTTTTCTAAAACCTTTTTTAAAAAGCCATCACCTCTAGAAACAAGGCTTTATCCCCACCAGAACAATGTTTAATTGGCGATGAGTCAGCGATATCTATTCGCCAGAGACAGCAAGACCGGAATTCCTCTTTAAAGTTTCCAAACTTGTTGGTGCAAGAACTGAAAATATGCACAGGCAGAGAAAAGCTTTCAAATAAATGTGTTTTTAGAATATTTTTAAGTAGTATTGTTCACTCATACTTTCTGCAATGGATTTTCAATACAGCTTGCCTTTAAATAAGAGGCCTCTTGTACATTAGGGTCTGTCTTCACTGCACACTTAACCTGGGCTCTTATTCAGGAGTTGCCCCTAACCCTCACTCCCATCTGCACACAAAACCCAGCCTGAGGCAAAGGCTAAACCCTGAGCGAGGCTTTCACTCAGGCTGGTAACCCACCTCACTTCGTGGTGAGGATACAGGCTAAATCACTCCAGTGCTAATAGTTCTCCAGTGCCTTCCCACAATTCCCCCCCGTGTGCTCAAAAGAGCAGACAATTTATTCCATACTTCACTGTGAAAGCAAACAGAGCAGCTCAGCTTACTGCCAAGCAACCATGAATATGTGCCAAAAGCCCCAGAGACACACATGGGTGAGTGCAGCACCAGCGTGCACACAATTACTGGAGTGTGGTTTTGCAGTGTCACTGATCACACCTGGATTAGGCTAAGCCAGATGCTGATCACCCTTGTTAACTTTACAGTGACTACGTACACCTTACTTAGCACTGAAAGTTATTGCTCATTTTTAAATGCCCGCATCAGTACCGTTGTACTATAATTGCTCATTTGCTCAGAACAAATCATTTTATATTTTGGCTAGATGAGTAAATTAGCTTTTCCCAGTCTCATCAACCAGGCAAAGGGCAGGCAAGTATATTTTGTACCTACACTGCTCAGTTTTCATGATTGCTTTGCGGGGCTATCTAGAAATGCAGAATAACTATTTTGTAGAAGTGGCTCTGTTAGGGCTGTATAAACTTTTTGCATTGAAATGACGTAAGCTCTAAACTAGCCCAGATGCTGTAAATCAAAGAACAGACCGCTGGCCTCCACTCAAAGGGCCAGGGCCAGGGCCCAAACATCAGCCATCATGGAAGAGAAGGTTGACAAAATCTAGCATCATTGGGTTCCCATCCTACTTCAGAGCAGAGATATTCCTCTCCTGGCTCCCTTTTTCTCCATGTAAAATGAAGGGAAACATATGCAGAGGGGAAAGGAGAAGCAAGGGGAGAATAGGTACAATTAAAACAATACAACATGTAAACTCTACCTAGGGCCCACACTTACTCTGTTCTATTCAGGTATTTACACTACCATCACCATGGTATCTGAGCACCTTCCAGTAGCACTGGACGTGACTTTGACTGGCACCTCTCCCGCATGGTTCTTTCCTTCCGGCTCTCTGCCTCCTTGCCAATAAGAATATCTTATTAAAAACCCACAAAGGCATTATTTACATATGCTTTGCTTTGCAAGGGGGGTGGAAGAAACATGGCTTGCACTCTAAACTGAGCATGGTATATAGTTTGCGGTGGTTCTTCAATCCTGTAGTAACTCCCTCTTGGGCCAGCCTAGCTTATGGGGAGCTCTGCTAGCCTAGATACACAAAAGACTGGAAACCCTTTTGGACAGACAGTCTTACTGCTTGAATCACCTTTAAAACAAAAGGAGGACCAGTTTTGCAATCTCAAAACAAAAAACAAAACAGAGGTTCATGAACCTTTAAATCTTCAAGATAAAATGCTCTGTATACCTTAAAAAAAAAAAAAAAAAAAAAAAGACAACAAACACCAAGCTATTATTATTGCCATTATGTTACCACTTCAGGTCTATCCTCTAAACCAGTGGTCCCCAACCTTTTCCTTCTGGCAGGCGCCAAAAATTAAAAAAATAAAAAAAAAGAGCGCTGCCGTCAGGCGCCAAAAAAAACCCCCAAAAAACCAAACACACACCCCAAGCGCTGTCGGCAGGCGCCAAGCGCTGCCGGCGGAGCAAAAAAAAAAAAACCGCGGGCACCGCGTTGGGGACCCCTGCTCTAAACACTACTGGGAACTCTCTCACTGGAGTGACCAGGCCAACGCCCACTAATCAGCACTACCTCCTTTGTAAGCATATGCAGGGATCACTCTTCCAACTGGGGCTAGGTCTACACTGAGAAGTGGCCCCCTTAGAAGTAGTAATGTCAGTTAAGTGTCTCTTTTTATGGCATTTTTATAATCAGCAAATGCTCTAGAGTGGATGCAGATGCATTTTTATGCCAATATAACTGCATCTGTTCTAAGGCTTTCGCCAGTATAGCTTATTTGGCTCGGGGAACTGATTTAAGTTATGCAAAAAACTCTCTCTTGCCAGCGTAAGCGATACTGGCAAACTTTTGCTAATGTAGACTAGGTCGAGGTGAATTATTTTCCCTATTCGCGTTTTCTCCATCACCCCACCCCATCCAATCTGTCCTCAAAGATGATATAAAATGCTCAGAAGCACCAAGCAGAGAGAATGACTGCACCGGTTAAGCTAGCAAGATATAAAACTAACTCCCAAAAAATAAATCTAATGGGTCCACAATTTCTTAAACCAATCAATAGTTTAATAGTGTGGACTGAGTGTGGGGGAATGTATCAAATGGCAGCAGTACCAAAAGAAATTAAACATCGCCATCTAGGAATTGGAACTATTCGCTTTCTGCACAATTACATAGGAGACCAATTGTAGCTCTGTCCAAAATGTAAACATCTTTACAGAAAGCATCAAGGAAACAGGGCAGGAGAAGCAGGGTATCAAAACTAAAAAGCTTTCACACCATTAAATGTAATCACTAAGCAACTATTAGCCAGTCTGAAAAGGAAATGAAAGGATAACGAATGGCTCTATGGGGTCTCAATTGCAGTAAAACAGTCCATATTTATTTTTGTTTTTACTAAACCTTCATAAATATTAAGGTCCAGATTTTATTGGCGGGGGGGAGGGAGGATTTGATGGGACACAGTTAGCCTTGGACTTCCAAGACAGCTTTTCCTCTATGACAACTGCCAAGGAATGCATCATGGCTATTGTACCCAAACTCGGAACATGAAAATCAAGCTATAGCCTGGGGATTATTTTTCCCCCTCCTCTGTTCTGGTCATTTTGTACTAGTTTTAATTCCAAAATGAGTAATAAGAGCAGAAGACTTTCAGAGTAAAGCATAAATAATACAACTGCACTTTTTTTTTTTTTTTGTTAGGCCTTTATTTTGAGCACAGTCCTTTGCGATGCAGGACCCAGTTTATTTGGGAAGACTGGGAGGTACAATATATTTCTGTTGGTAGGAGGGAGAGTTTTCATGTAAGGTGAGCATGTTAGGAGACATTGCCTAAAATAAAACAGAAACAAAGGGATCTGCTGGAATAAAACAAACAACATCATGCAATTATATAATATTACAATACCTAGCTCTCCCGTAGCACTTTTCAGCAGATCTCTAAGCACTTTACAAAAGGTGGTAACATTATTATTATCACCACCATTTCACAGATGGGGAAACTGAGGCAGAAAGGGGCAGTGACATTCCCACAGTCACCCGGCAGGTCAGTTCCAAATCCAGGAAGAAAATCTAGGTCTTCCCAGTCCCAGCTAGTGCGCTATCTACTAGGCAACACTACTTCCCTCCCACCTTTCACCCTGAAGAATCCACAAACACTTCAAAGTTATAGCCCAGTCCCTGCAAATGATTAAATACATGGTAAACTCTACTCAGCAGTCCCATGGACTTCAATGAAACTTCTCCTGGAAACGTTTTCTATAGAATCAGCTTCTTAAACTGAAATACAGGTTGTAAGAATCACGTCACCCATCACTGACCAGCAGCCACTTCCTCCAAGTGGAAATGTGCAAATGGTTCGGCAGCATGCATTAGGCAACCATTCTAGGCAGGAGGTGAAAAAGAATATCCTGCTGAAACTGCAGGGGGAATGCAATAACAATCCAGTTGGAAAATGAATAGGACATTTGTATTAACAACCCTATTCCACCAATGGCCTGGACATTGTTTTGATGTCCCATCCACAGTGCTGCAAACTCGTGCCGTTTTAAATCACAAATATTCCTTTTCTTTTTTTTTTTTAAACCTCAGATCAGGGAATCAGGTAATTCCATGATAATTACGTCCTTTCATTATACCATATATTAGCACATGCCTAGCTCGCCTGGTTGTTAAGCTTTTTCCATATATGAATCCTAAAAGCTCAAAACCCCTCAACATTTGTGTATTTAAATCTCATTGTTTTCATGGCCCTGATTCATAATTTTCAAACACTTGGCAATGGCAACAGTGCATCCAACAAAGGATATTCAAAACAGACCTCTCCAGTGCGGGTGCAACAGTTTGGAACTGACTCAGACTCCTTAACGAGTCACCAACACAATTCCTGTCAGTATCTACTGTAGGAGTTCCTTGGGTATTTCCCATCCATCCCCACCCTCGTTGGCTTGAGAGCCGATGGGATCACAACATAAAGCAGTATTGTTAGAATATAGATATTCAGGCCTGCCTGTAAAGGCCTATACTTGGGAGAACTTAGATGTATTTTTATCACTTAGCTAGTTAAAGGGGTATAAAAACAAAGAATCAAAATCACCATCCGCCTGTGCATGGGCCGTCTCTCACTAGGATAGTCTGAGGCCTTGTTCTTAGGCTAAGGCCTTTGGCTAAGCAGCAGGGGCAGCCATAAGCCGGGAAGCCTATGGTCACATCCTCACATCCCAAACCCGTCACATTGAAATAAGGTGGGACTGCGCTGGTAAGAAGACAATCCTGTCCTGAAAGTGCCCATCACCACCAGATAAAGAAACAGATCTTAAGATGGGTAAAGAAAACTTAGTTTGCTAGCATCCTGTCTGGCAAGAAATCACTTATCAATGGTTGTGGCTGTGAAACCCTCATTTCTATATTGTTTTATCTTTATGGCCCCCACCTTTCTATTGTTAATCTGTCTGGTTCTCTAATTGTCTCTGTGTGCTGTATCATTAATTTTGCTAGGTGTAAGTTAATTAGGGTAGTGGGATATAATTGGTTAGAGAATTATGTAAGAATATGTTAGGACTGGTTAGTTAAATTTCAGTAAAATGATAGGTAAAGGTATAGCTAAGAATATTACTATATAAACTGGGGTCAAACAGGAAGTGGGGGGAAGGGAAATTGGAATCATGTTTGCTAAGGGGGGGAAACGGGAATGGAATAGGGAATGGGGAAAAGGGACACAGGCAAGGCTCTGCGGTGTCAGAGCTGGGAAGGTAGACACGTGGTAAACGCTCTGCGGCGTCAGAGATGGGAACGAAACACTGGGGAACAGACTCTATCGGTGTATAGAGATAAGCCAGACTGGTGTGAAGGGCTTTGGAATATGCTTGCTTTGAAACTAACCCCAATAAACATTGAATTGTTTGCACTTCAGACTTCTGGTCTTCTGCTTTCTGTCTACGTGACAAGAATCGGGACAGGGTGAAGGGAAAGTCCTCTAACAAGTATGAATGCACGCTATTATTTATATACATATATACGTGTCACACACACACACACATACACACACACACACACACAAATTTGTCAACTTTCTGGGCCAAAGACTGTTTGCAGGCTTGGAAGAATTTGATTTTTTCATCATTTTGACTGAAAATATCAATGTATTTATACAAAGTTTTTTCTACTTTTATGGATTCACATTTTCAGAGTTGCAAGAAATTTGGGGTGGGGGCGGGGTCAGACAGTTATTTAATGACAAACGTTTACATTTCAATTTTTGTGATCGGAAATATTTTTTCCATCTGTTTGTGTGTGCCCAGTGAAACTGATGCTTACTGACATTTACAGACAAAAATCGAATCCTTCCAAGCCTCACTGTTTGTTTACATGCTTCTACAGTGCCTAGTGCTATGAAACCCTGATCCTGTATGAATGTCTCACAAATTTCTCCTTTCAAAAGGTAACGCGGATTCAGAAAAGCCATCAAACGATGCAACTCTCTTCAGACATTTGCTATTGAGAGTCGAATTGTAAATGACAGCTATAAAATAAAATTACTCATACTTGTAAAATGATGGGTGGAGAGACAGACAGACAAACGATTCATTGCCAGTGCTGCATAAGCTGCAACTCTGAGTTGTCAACACTAGAGTCGTGAATCATATACACCTTTATTGTGGTGATATTAGTCAGACAATGTACTCAATTCAAAACAATTCTATTTCCTTGTAAGAGAGTCCTTTCTTCCACGCAAGCTCTTATTACCACTTATAAAGACCACAATCAACTGAGACGCATCAATAAGGATTTAATAGCTTTCTAAGAATGCAGGTTTGAAACACCTTTCGAGTTTTGCAAGAAAAATAAAATTAGTTTTCTATCATTCAGTTGTCTGAACTCGGTACCAGATCTTTCATTATTAATGGCAACCAAATGGATTATATTTGGATACCACCGTATTCTTAAAAGAGCAACTATGTAAGCCTTCAACAGTCAATAAAATGATCTGGTAAAGTTATGACTGCATTGTATTCTTGAGTGTGTGTAACTAGGCAATTCACCAGCTGACCTGTTAGTTATACCTCAAACACACCTACAAAACTTTGGACTATTACAGGCCCAAATCCTAGAATTTCTTTTCCCTTTTCAGCCACATTCATCAGTGACGAGGCTATTAGAGACATCACCAGTGTCTGGAAAGAGTATTTTAGACCCCCTGCTGGCTCATATATTATACCATGTTTAAAGGCAGTTTTTGCTTCCCTTTCTGGTTATGCAGGAAAAAAGAAGGCCGATCCCTAATGTAACATTCCGAAAAATGAATCTAGTTATTTTGTTACATTTGGTAGTTATTAGAATTCACAACAGCATATGCAGTAATAAACACGTTTTCTTAAAAACCAGTCGCAACTAGGCTGAAGCAATATGCTCTGCCTCAGAGAATTCACAAGTCATTTACAGGCAAAGAACCAGACTAATTCTTGTATATTATGACCTTTAAAGTCAACCTTAAAAATCACAATTTACGAAGTACTCTCAAGGCAAGAAGGCATGCAAATGTATCAGGAGAGTAAGAGAGTGTAATAACTGCTTAATTCTGTGCAACTATTATAATGAAATTAAGTCTTTCTGGATTTCCACTGCAGCTCTGGCAATATGCCACTATACTGTGCTGTCAGTGGAAATGCAAAACTGCTATACACTTTTATAGAATAAGCCTGATCAGTTACTGAATTATGAATATTCTAGATTTGGTCAAATATTTTAGACAGGCATTTTCACATTGGCATCCAAATATTCTGCATTTTGCAGCCACCACTTTTGGCAGGATTGACTTCAGGTTTATTCCAGGGCTCCTTTTCTGGGATTTTTCTTCAAATTGTAGATAGTGGAAATACTGAACAATCTCTTTTCATGATAACAGAGATGTATTTACACATAAAATGTGGAGTCCAGTGCTCTTCAGCTATCTGCAAATGTCCATGACATAATAAGAACAAATAAAAGCTTGTGACATTGTAACTCCACACCAGGAAAAACAAGAATTCTGCTAGAATCATTGAAGTCAGATGCCTTTCAAGTTTCTCTCGGGTTCTAAATTTCCTGTCTGTAGACTGCTGAGCTGGTATTAAAAAACAAAATCTCACTGTCAAACAATACTAGGGCAATAAATTCTCAAAGTAAAGCAGAGACAGACTTCAGATTTCATTGGTCAAGAAATATGCAGTCTAGCAGACAGTGTTCGGGTCCAGTTATTTACCTGATCCAGCAACTGTAACAGATATTAAAGCTAAGATAATACTGTATTCTACTCCTTCTCCCTTTCCTCAATTTCCTTTGCCAGATCTCCTCATCCTAATCGCAAATGAGCAGAACAGACTGACAAACACACAAAGAGACTGTGATTCACTATATGGCGACACAGCTGATCAAGCCACAAAAAAAGGAGACGTTCAATCATTGCCAACACAGTCAGGTTAAACCTACTCTTCTTTTGGCCTTATTTAAATGTACAATTGGTGTCAGACTTCCACATGGTTTTGGCAAGGTGGTCCACTGTACCATCTACTTCATCTCCTATATAAGGGCTATGAAAGCTCAGAACCTTCTGCACTCCATAAATAGGTATTACCAGGAAAAAAAAAAACCCACCCCCCCGAGTGGTATTTCAATATCTACATAATTTAGAGAGGCAGCATGACCCAGCAGACAGGGCCATGAACTGCGACTCTGAAGCCCTGGGTTCTATTTCCAAACTCGGTCACTGACCTGCTGTATGATCTAGAACAGGGGTCAGCAACCTTTCAGAAGTGGGGTGCCGAGTCTTCACTTATTCACTCTAATTTAAGGTTTCGCGGGCCAGTCATACATTTTAATGTTTTTAGAAGGTCTCTTTCTATAAGTCTATAATATATAACTAAACTAGTGTTGTATGTAAAGTAAATAAGGTTTTTAAAATGTTTAAGAAGCTTCATTTAAAATTAAATTAAAATGCAGAGCCCCCGGACCGGTGGCCAGGACCCGGGCAGTGTGAGTGCCACTGAAAACCAGCTCGCGTGCCGCCTTCGGCACCCGTGCCATAGGTTGCCTACCCCTGATCTAGAATAAGTCACAATCTCTCCCTGGCTAAGAATGTTCTTTTTTAATGTGTTAGGCTCCCAAGTCCATATTTAGGCACCTAACTAAGCAGCCAGATTTTCAAGAATACTGAGCACCCAAGCATTTCCATGGCTACAGAGGTAGCTGTTGTGTGCTCACAACTTTTGAAAAAAATCAAGTCATTTACTAAATTCTAAGTTCCTCCGGGCAGGGACCGTATTTTTCCTCCTCTGTTTGTAGCACACCCTGGTCCGTGACTAGAGCTCCTAGACACTACAATAATACAAATAAATTATAACAGGCTTACAAGTTCATATTTAGGCACTTAACTTTAGGCACTCATTTCTGGAAATCCTACATCCCTATGACTAAGTTTTCTCATCTGTAAAACAGGACTAATACCTCACAGAGATCCTGCAAATAAAAAGGCATTCAAGTTTATGAGGCGCTCCAAAACTATTTTGATGGGCAACAGGTATAACTACATAGACAGATAGTGATGACTATGGAGCTGTAAGTACCTTGCATTATAAGCAGAGGAAAGTATCTGGAGTGTTCAGTGTTTGGTGCTTATAGTGTGAACCACGGAGACTCAGTCACTTTCTATGGGTAATTACTTTCCAAGTGGGCTTTAGCGCAAATAAACTTGTGAGCTAATAAACTACTACTAAAGAAGAAAACAACCTCTAGAATGAATCTAGCGCCATTATTAATAGAGAAACACAACCAGAGAAATATTTGCTTAAATAGCTATTCAGTAGTGCTACAAAGAATAAGGTTTTCCGCTGTAGCCTGTGTAATATCCCAAAATTAAAAGCGGGAGTCCTGAGAACTGCAGTTTATAGACACCTCCCAGTGTTATCCAATTATACAATGCCCAGGGGATTAGTTTTATAATCAAAATTGAGCAGAATTCAAATATAATGGGTTATTAAAGACTAAAAGACTCTAAATTTTCCACCTTCTTAAGGGAAATGGGTAAAGTTTCTTTCACAATATGTTTAAAGTATAACGCCACAGCTTTTTTTTTTTTTTTTTACTATATAGATTATTAATAATCCTCTCCTCCTTTGACAGTTGTTCTTAAGAAGCTAGAAAACAAGAGGTTTCCCAACTACTTCAGTCTTCTCCGGTTAGCTAATATGGATTTTCTTACTCTGGTCTTTCCTCAGAGGGCATGTCTACACTGCAGCTGGGAACCAGCCTTCTATCCCAAGTAGACCAACATGCGCATGCTCACAATGTCCAGGCTACTATTTTTGAGTGCTAGCTCAAGCAGAGCTGGCCTGTGCCTGTCTACCTGGGCTGAGAAGCTCTCTCCCAGCTGCTGGGTAGACATACCAACATATTCCAACCTCTAGGGTTGTGATCTTGTCAGCAGAGCCCTGCACAGATACAAAAATGTGGATCCGCATCCGCCAGGCTCAACCCATGATCCGACCCCCGATCTGCTAGTCACCTTTTACCTGTATCCGTACCCGCAGCGGCAAACCGTCTCACAGGGGCTAGCGACTCAGGGGGTAGCACGTGGGGCTGTGGGGTCTTGTAGGGAAGAGGCAGTGCAAGAGTGGGGACTGGGGGTAAGGGGCAGCACATGGGCAGGGTCTCGAGGAGAAGGGGCAGCGTGTGGGCAAGGCCTTGAGAAGAAGGGGCGGCGCAGAGGCCGGGGGGGCGCATCATGTGCTGCTCCTGTGGGCTCGCGAGTGATGACACACGGCAGCAGCAGTGCGTGATGCATCACAGCACGGTGGGGCCCCGGGCCCCGCCCGCTCCAATCCCTGTGGTCGGGGGCGGACCCTGCTGCCCAGGAGCTGGTGGGCCAGGCCATGGTGGGGACGCTGGCATGGTCCGAGGGGCCAGAGCTGCTGGACAGGAAGCGGCTGGACTGGCTGCTAGCTGCCAGCCCCGAGCACACTGCGCCCCCATGGCCTGCCTAAGCCCAACACTGAGGGCCAAGCGCTGCTGGTGAATAGAGCTCTGTGCGGTTGTATCTGCATCCAATCCACTATCTGCAAAAATGGCCCACTGATATGAAGTGGATATCCACAGATTTGCAGGGCTCCACTTGTCAGTTCTGGCAAGCTAAACCAAATCAGGGCCGGTCAGTACATATATATGGTGGTGGGGACAGATACACAGGTGTCCACTGAACTGTAAGGTGACGTTCAGAGTCAGTACCAGCAATGTTCCAGCATGGCTCTGAGCAGCAGGAGGAGGAAATGTAAACCTTAGGTCCTTAACCACTCCAATACATTTCTAAGACATTAAAGACCATTTTGGATGTTCCAGTTTAAGTTTTCTCCCAATATTTATAGCTCATAGATTCATATAGATTGAAGGGCATAAGGAACCAAGGTGGTAATCTAGTCTGGCCTCCCCCTATGTCACATAGGCCATAGAATTTCACTCAATAATTCCTGCCTGAAGTTCATAATGTCTGGTTGGGATAGAGCATCATTTTGCAGAAAGACATCCATTCTTGATTTAAAGACTTCAAGTGACAGAGTGCAACACATTCCTTTGTAAATTGTTTTGATGGTTAATTAATTACCTGCACTCCTAAGAAATTGTGCTCTATTTCCAGACACACTATTACTCATAAAATTAATAAACTGTACTTTTCTATTAAAGTCATTTTTAATAATTAGTTATAGAAGAACTCGGTAATAAGAATTCTATTTATACATTTGATCCAGGGGACCATAAAGATGAAATGCTGGCTTCCTGAAGTGATAGGGAAAAAATGTTTAATACATTAATACCCATTGAGGAATGGTCATCTATATGGTTCCACGCACCAGCTTCTTCTGTATGTGCCCATTATAAAAGATGGCTATTTTAAGATATTGCATCAGTTTCACCTTACTCCAGCAAAGCTTTAAAAAAAAAAAAAAATCTTTAAGACAAGTGACCAGTGCAGAAGGGGATGTGGTAATATAGGATACTACTATACTCTTAGCCTCTGATATATCTTGTGGCAATGAGTTCCCCTGGCTGATTAGGCATTGGGTAAAGAAGTGCTTCCTTTCTTTAGGTTTAAATTTGTTGCCCTTCACTTTTGTCAGATGTCCCCTTTGTATTAGGAGAAAGGGCAAATATGAGCATACAACTTCCCTACCATTAAATTCTATTGTAAACTTCTACCTTGCCCCTTTGTCTCCTCTCTAAACAAATCTCTCCTGTATGGACGCTTTTTCCTATGCCTCTAATCACATAATTTGACCGAGGCAGCTAATTTTCAAGTTGTATTGTGATTCTTTGTGTTATGAATCCAGCCTTTCCCTAAATATTGTATGGATTGATATATAATTTGAACTACGCTACCACAAAAACTACTATGTAGAAAGACAAGCACATCTCCTTGAAGTGGTCAGCTACACACTCCGGGAACAACTAAAGTCATCTCAACTCAGTTTTTCATATTGACACCATAACCAGGCAAAGCTGAAGTGTTTTCATTCCAAATTACCCCTTGAATGGCAAAAACCCTCTGGAATATCTGTATTTTCTATCCACGGAGTCTGAGAAAAGGATGCAAACCAAACAACAACAAAAACCCAAACAACAAAAGCCGTGGTTGCCGTATGTTGTGTATCCAGTCTCATTTAATCCACCTTAGCGTGGACAGGTGTTTAAGGGTACAAAGGGATTTGTATCCGGTTGGAATCTTCAGACGTACAAAACCAGAAAATTATCAGATCTGGCAAAGTCTTGGATCAGCAGGAAGCTGGAACAATACTTGAATGTTTCTGGAAAAGTGCAGAGAGAAGAGGGAGGACATCTGATAGCTCGCGTCCCCCCACCTCCCAATATTTAATAAAGGGGGAGGCAGTAACCCCCATGCCCATCCCATTGTTTTCCTCTCCCTTTAATGACCATTTTAGCCTTTTCTATTGCCACGTTCACCTTCAAAATGTGAACAGGTCGCTATGGCTGAATGCCTGTTACAGTGACAAATCTTGGACCCCAGTGAGGGCCAGTGAAACCTGGAGCGTTGTGGGGAATCTCTGCCCCCACCTTCAATCAATCTTCAGCTGTGGAGCACTGACAAAGCTGCTGCTGCCTCCTGCCTGCTGGTAGTTGAACCAGCTCCACTAATGAGCTGCCAGTTTGGCCGCTGGTCACAAGAAGAGCAGAGAAACAAAAGGAGCTGACTCATCCGTTACAGTGCAGAGAGAGAGAGAGAGAGAGAGAGCGCGAGCGCTATTTGCCTCCTCTCACCATCAGCAGCACAGTTAGGAAAGAGAGAATGGAAGCCACATGGAAAGCGGACAAAAACCAACACCCCAGTCTCTCCCCTCTTTCAAGCCCAGAAGAGAAGGCTGCACCAACGGGTGGAGCGGTGCGCGTCTAAGGGTATGTCTACACTACCCATGTTACACAGCGCGGCCGCAGCAGCGCTGTGACGTGGGCACTGTAGACACGTTTTATCGCCAGGGGAGAGCTCTCCCGGCGATTAAAAAAATGCACCCTGCGCTCCCGGCGATAAAGCGCTGTCTATACTGGCGCTTTTCAGCGCTAAAACTTTTGTCGCTCGGGGGGATGTTTTTTCACACCCCTGAACGACAAAAGTTTTAGCGCTGAAAGTGGCAGTGTAGACACAGCCTAAGAGGAGGAAGGAGAGAATACGTTATAGGGAAAGGGAAAGAGGCAACGTAACATCAGAAAGCCAAAAACGCAGGCAACTAAGAGCGGGGTGAGTGAGCCTTCGGGGATGTGAACAAACAGGAAAGGAAATCCTGCTCGTCAGACAAGGAAGCTGGAGGAGCAAGGTGAGAAAGGAGCGGTGGTGGGAGGCAGCAAGAATGAACCAGGGATGGGTGTAAAGGCAGGGAGAGGTTCACACAACTTTGAAGGCTTGTGGATGTCATCAGCATTCCTCTTTTATTGCATTCCCCTGGCAGACTCTCTATACATGTCAGCTAGAGATGGCCTGGCTCTTTAATACTGCAGCTCCCACAGCTACGTAACTAGAAAAAAGACAGAGGGTGACATTTTCCGAAGCACTTATGTCCCACTGAAAATCACTGAAAATTAACCTAAACTCCACCAGAAGGCACAAAACTTTGTCAAATGGGGGCCGAGTGGCCTCTAGCCAGCTAGGCACACAAGACATCCAAACTAAACTCAGGCACGGAATATGGTGTTAGAAGGCAATCAAGTCCAGCATTGAGCACAGTGACCTTATGGTCAGGCAGTCGTATAATTCTATTGGCCAAGTTAACTCATTTCCCAAGAGGTACCCGTTAGCACAAATACAACCGTCTGGCAAACTGTACAGACACTAAACACTTTCGCTTGTTGTTTGTTTTAAGTTCTTCACAGGAGGCCTTATCCTAAGTTCATGGGAAAGCTCCCAATTCACTAAAAAGTGTTTGAATTGGGCCCTATAACCCAGTCTCACTTTGCCAATTGCAGAAGTAGGTGTTCAGGGAACTGTCCTAAAGGAAGCTGAAACAAGCTCAGTACTGGCCTTTATGCAAACCATCTGAGTGCAGGAAGAGTTTGCTCATTTTTATTTGCATCTCAGATGTTTGGAAGTATAAAGCAAGACAAGGGTATACGAGCTTCTGTTGAGACTTATGGAAAAACTCATTCTCTTTAATCTTGGCAAATAAAAATGACGGGGCCTGAGGCAACTGTGTTAAAGATTTCAGGATCAAGTCCCTTAAAAGGGATGCGGGGGGAGGGGAGGCCTCAATATGTGATCAGCCTTTGCAGTTTCACAAGGCATCTCTACGGCATGCTTCCGCAACTTGCATCGTTTCAAAGTCCTGCTCTAACATGCTTTCCCCATAAGGAAATAAACTCCTTAGAAGAACCCAGGATAGATAGCAAGCATGTCGTTAGCATGTAGATAGCAAGCATGTCGTTAGCATGTAGATAGCAAGCATGTCGATTTTTTTTTTTTTTTTTTTTTTAAACATAGGAATTTCCAGAGTGGCTCAGACTCGTGGTCCACAGTCCAGTCTGCTTCAGAGGAAGGTGTAATCGCCCCAGACTCCAGGGAGCAGATTGTCCCACATAGTAGGTCTCACCCCAATTTCTAACCCTTAGATTGGCTTAAGCTCTGAAGCATTAACTGCCCCCTCCCCTTTTTTTATTTTGGTCTGTCTGTCCACCTAACTAGCAGAAGAGACTGAAATTAAAAACCCCAATAAAATATCCAAGCATCCCAATAAATATAAATCACTGAACTATTTTTAATTTGTATATCTAACTAGGTTTGTTGAGACTACGCTGTAGAAGTACCCTTAGCATATCATCCCTCAGACACCCGGCTTCCCCTCACTGTTCGGCATCTGCTAACCTACCACATGACACCCAGCAGAGGCAGAGCAGTGAATTATGCAGTAGCTAGGCAAAGATATGGTCATCTCATCAGAATATGTACATGTAAACAAACATCTGCCTGGCTGATCCAGGGGAAGAAACCAAGCTAAAAGCAGGGTGTTCTATCCAAAACAAAACAAAAACCCAAACAAACCAAAACCACATTTTTCATATTCAGTGTAACAGGAGTGTCCTTATTATGGGCGTTGTAGAGCACTCATCACAAGTTGTAATGGCATAGAAGGAGTTAAGGATCAGAGATGAGGCTCAGAGCTTCTGCACAGTTTTAGGAGGCTAATACTATGTTAGTTATTAAAATTTCCTCCAAGAAGGAGGCTGAGCCTGAAGAAAGCTTTTTGTCTCCATAACAGCAGTTTTTAAAAATCCCAAAGAATCTAGATACAAATGCTCTCTCTACCCCCAGCGTCCCTCTTGCTATTATCAGAGGAACTGCTTAATCCAAATTTGTTGTGACTGTAAAATGCAGGCAGTTAATAGCTGAAACCAAAACTGAGTCATTTAGCTAGTGAACATCTCATCAAGGCTTCTGCCAAATTACCCTCCACGGTCAACATTAAATACAAAAATTTGCTACTCAGCTTTGAGTCAGATACATTTTCTTCTAAATACTTTTTGCCAGTCAAACCGGAGAGCGCATACTGCAATTGTACTTGACTTTAGGCCAAAACAAATCACCAGCAGCCAACTAATGTTTCACGAACTCCAGAGAAATTCCTTACTGATCCTTGTCCGTTTACAAGGCCATAAAATGTGCTGTATCGCTTTAAAAAGCGCTTCTCAGGCCCCAGATAGGAATGCTGAAGGTACAGCCTTAGTCTGCAATGGGCTTGCACAAGCAGCGGGTGGGGGGAAAGCATGACCTTACACGGGTTTTGTTAGGCAGCACACGGGCATTCATTTCAAGGGTCAAGTCTGTATCGGTTGTGCGTCAGAAGGCTAAAAACCTAGAGCTCACTCTTGCAAGTGTGGCTCAGTCAGAAATTAGTCTGCTGGATGTAAAACGGGGGTAAAAGGTTAATACAATACAAGCTACAGAAACAAACCTAAGACAGAGAGGACTCAGCCAGCTAAGCTGCCTCTGCACCTTTACCTTCTCACAGACGTAACTCGGATAACATGTCTACCTTGCTGTGGTTATTTCTTCCACAAGCCAATGAAAACTAAACATGCCGTCACAGACCCATTATTATGACAGAAACACCTAGGGACCCTGCAGTGTTGGCTGCTGTCCATACACATAGCAAGAGACAGCCCTCCCTGCCCTGAATAGCTTACAGCCAAATAGAGGAATCATCAGCCCCATTTTACAGATGGGGAAAATGAGGCAGAGTAACTTGCACAAGGCCTCTGGGAGATGTGGGGACCCATAAATCCTAGTTCAATGCCTCAACCCAGTAGCGGCGCCAGCTTTGCCGGCGCCCTAGGCGGCGGAAGGTCCCGCCCCCGAAATCCCGCCCCCAACAGCGGCGGCGGAAGGTCCCGCACCCAAATTTCTACGGGCGGCGGGGGCGCAGGCGCCCCCAAAATAGCCACGCCCTAGGCAACCGCCTAGGTCGCCTAATGGGAGCGCCGGCCCTGCCTCAACCACAAGATCATCCTTCCCCTCAACCTGTTATTACAACAAAAATAAACACACAGGGTGCTGCAAGGAAGCACCGTCACTTGGGATCCCTGTGCATTTGTGTCTAATTGTTTATTTGTATTCCCACCTCCTCAGGACAGCAGGCATGCCCTATTCTGCAACTTTTACAGCATCTAGTGCACAGACATTTAAATCTCCTTATATTTAAAAACAAAAACAAAAAAACCCAACATGGCACATGCTTAGACTCTTCCTACTCACAGCTTGCACTATTGTGATTACTGCACCATACTACAGATGGGTTGACTAGAAAGGATCCATGGCATTTAGATTTCAAATGCCCCCTTAAAATCCGGGGTTTTCAGATCCAGGACTTCAGTTTAGTCCATAATAAACAAGGGGGGGTTGAGGGATAGCTCAGTGGTTTGAGCATTGCCCTGCTAAACCCAGGGTTGTGAGTTCAATCCTTGAGGGGGCCACTTAGGGATGTGGGGCAAAATTGGTCCTGCTAGTGAAGGCAGGGGGCTGGACTCGATGACCCTTCGGGGTCCCTTCCAGCTCTATGAGATAGGTATATCTCCATATATTATTATAATACAAAGGCAGCTGCAGAATTTGGTTCTGGATCCAGGTTTAGATTCTAAACCCTAATATTTAGTGTTACTTGAAGTGGGGTCTCTTTTGGATCTATTTCTTTAGTAACAAGGAGACAATAGCATCATTATCTCTCACACACACACACACACACACACACTCCTGAAACTCTCTCCGACAATCGATGGATATTTTCAGCACAATACATGGGGCATTATGAACAAATTTAAGAGAATCTGTGCACTACAGAAATTGCTTTAAAACCTGTTCCAGGAGTGAATGAGTATGAATGGTTGGATATACAAGGATGATTCATAGAATCACACTGTCGCTCTAACTGGTGTGCTAAGGCAGTGCTGTATCAAGCAAATATAAGTACAATGCCAATTTTTAAATAAAAAGCTAATTAGCTAATTGGCTAATGTAATTAGTCAAAAGCTAGTTTGCAACTGTTCCCCATTTTGCAACGTGAGTGAGACTAGCAACTTTCCAGCTGGCAAAAGGAGAATCATCTCAAGTAAAAAAAAAAAAATGGGTGGAAAGGAAAGCAGTAAACACAATAGTCTAGGCTTTTGTAAATTATATATTTGAAGTGTGTTCACCCATTGATCTATTGCAAATAAGACTTAACTTGATATGAAAAATCACTGGAAGTCTTGGCAGATTACTAAGTGTCATATCAAATTAGACCCTTAACTATACTATCTGAGGAATGTACAAATGCATCATATTCTTAATATATTCTCTGCCTTCCAGACATGAATAGGTCAGAACAGCACAGAGACATAGGCAGCAACAGCAGAAAAGTAGAAGCCTGTCACACACACTTTTGGAGACAATTTGAGGATAGAGGGGTTTTTTACGGTTAAACTTATTTATAGAATAGGGTTTGGGGAATGGCTAACAGCACAAGATGATATGCAATTTACTCTATCAAGGGAAAGAAGCTTTGTACTTTCTCTCTGGATAGTAATAACGCCCAGATTCTACTCATAGACGGGCAGCACGCGACACGGGTCTTGAAAAACTTTCCTGTTCTGCCTGCGTGCAAACATACTGGGGTGGTTTCAGGTTACTGGGGAGCTGCACGGAGCATTGTGGAATAGGGGCCCATCCCTACGGTTGTGTTGCTTTGTTGTCTGAAGATCACATAAAAGAAAATCTGGGGTTCACCAAAATACAGAAATTTGCAAAGTAATGTAATTAAACTACCTACCAGCGAGGCCTTGGCATCAGTGTGTAACTGTCTCCCCGACCACCTGCATCAGATTCCTAACCCAAGTAACGGAGATGGTGGGGGCCCGTATGTCCCACAGAAAACATGTCCAGAACCAGACTGTGTGTTTGCAGAGGGAATTTGAAGAAGAAAGAAAGAGAAGTTTCCTTTTAATCAGGAGAAGGGGGAACAAATCTGCATTGTACAAGCCAAGTCAGGGATAAACGGTGAGATGGGTAAGAAGGATTCTCTCACTAAGGTTGTACTGCTTGACTGTACGCTCTCCTGGGCAGGGACCGTCTGTGTTGTGCATTTGTACAGCACCTGGTACAATAGGACTGTGGCCACTAGGCACTACCACAAGACAATACAATAATAATAAATGGACACAAGTGCCGGACTCATGCTGGGTGCTGCAAGAACCTGTATAAAGACGTGGCTCCAAAGAGGTGTTTTTATGTTTGTAAAGCTGTGCTACACTCAGGATTTTCTTGAATTCTCCCGCACCAGTGCTGCTTTCCGTGCGAGTAGGCCTGGCAGAGATGCAGGACAGGCACAGCAATGCTGGAAGAATTGGAGAATACCCGAAAACAAGTTGCAATTATTCCCCTTCAGCTTAAGTTACTGTTTCCCAAAAGCGCTTGAAGATGACTCCGGGGCATGAACAGTTAACAACAGACTACCTTTCCAGGGTGGGGGAAAGCCTCCATGAGCTAGGGACACGTTTGGCAGCATTGTCTGAACACACATGCAGATCAACCACTTCCTGTGGTGGGAGGATCCACAAACCGGCCACCTAGCAGAAAGTAGCTGGTGCACAGGAATTATCTTCCTTTGCATTCCCTTCCCTACACCAGGGTGCCGTATTCTACCCTGTTATCTTAGGGAAGGCTTGCAGCATCAGCATTTATCCTAGAAGATCTACAGCTCTCATTATTTCACTCTCACCTTGTTACATTTCTATCCCAGGCAGGCATTGCTGCAGCAAAATGCCCGCTCTGCTCGCATGAGCCAGATGCTCTTGTTCTCAGATTGCCCCAGGTCTGGAGGCTATCATGAAGGAAGTGACCAAAATGCACTGGTGCTACAGTCGTTTTCTTTATTTATTTTTTTTAGAAGACACAATTTCAGCTATATTTAAAACGATAAACGCACAGCTTCTCATCACTGGTCACTTGGGAATCGTTTGCAACACTTTGCAAGATGATAGCTTTATTTTTCCTCTTCCTTCTAGCATTTATAAACCACTCTTCCAAGGCTATGCAAAATATAATTAATCAACACCTCCCAGTAGGTCATCTTTCATCCCTGCCTCTTACAGGAAGAAAACATAACACAAAGAAATGTGGAGAAGAGAGACACTAAGGTCACAGTTCAGCAAGAAGAGCTCTGTGTAGCTTGAAAACTTGTCTTTCACCAACAGACGTTGGTCCAATAAAAGATATTACCTCACCTGCCTCCTCTCTCAGTTCAGCAAGGTATTTAAGCACAANAAGTCCATAAATGGCTATTAGCCAGGATGGGTAAGAATGGTGTCCCTAGCCTCTGTTCGTCAGAGGATGGAGATGGATGGCAGGAGAGAGATCACTTGATCATTGCCTGTTAGGTTCACTCCCTCTGGGGGACCTGGCATTGGCCACTGTCGGTAGACAGATACTGGGCTAGATGGACCTTTGGTCTGACCCGGTACGGCCTTTCTTATGTTCTTATGATCAGAACCAGGCGTAGAATTCAGGAATTCTTAACATGTGGCCTATCCAATCTTCCCTTTAACTTCTATGCCAGGGGTAGGCAACCTATGGCACGTGTGCCGAAGGCGGCACGCGAGCTGATTTTCAGTGGCACTCACACTGCCTGGGTCCTGGCCCGGTCCGGGGGGCTCTGCATTTTAATTTAATTTTAAATGAAGCTTCTTAAACATTTTAAAAACCTTATTTACTTTACATACAACAATAGTTTAGTTATATATTATAGACTTATAGAAAGAGACCTTCTAAAAACGTTCAAATGTATGACTGGCACGCGAAACCTTAAATTAGAGTGAATAAATGAAGACTCGGCACACCACTTCCGAAAGGTTGCCGACCCCTGTTCTATGCCATCAAAATCCTTGATACAAAAACCCTATCTTCAGTTACTCCATATTGCATCAAGAAATCTATTTTAAAAGTATATAGGTATCGCATGATCAAGCCTAAAAAAAACAAACCAAAGTATCCACTAATTTGAATATTCATTAAGTGACAGATGACTAAAAAAGAAACCTTAAAGAATCTAGTTATAGTCCTCTTCACACAAACGCTAAAAGATCATCATGACATACTGCTTAAAATAGCAGTTGATCATATTCTTTAATACTACATCAAGAAAACAAAATGATCCAATCCTAAAGAAAAGAGAGAAGAAACTAACTAAAATATTTATAGTATATATGGTCACAGTGGGTTAATTTGCATTTTAAAGGAAAACTGGATACTTACAAAACTAATGTTTTATTGCTATTCCTTCAAGATACACAAACGCATGATATATACATATTAAGCCAAGAGTACCTTGTAAACAACTCTAATGGTATAAGCAAACACGATCTTAAGTAATAAAATGGTTTTATACTCCAAAAAGTTTTTTTTATTGTTATGGAGTCACATACTCCATTTTATCTGGCAGTATCTAAATTAATGTTCAGGAGCCACAAACAATAATTATCTATAGTAAACGTGAAAGTCATGGTGAGGAAACAAAACTGTAATCTAAATATCAATGTACTTGATGCAAGCAAACACACACACACACAAAAACCCACACACACACACACACACAAACACACACACACCCCTTATTAGCCATATAGCAAAAGCCCAGTCTGCCTCCCTTTCAAATAATTACACAGCAAGAACAGAGGTTACAATTTTACTCCTTCCATAAAAGCACAAAAAACTGAAGAGACTGGAAAAGAAAACAGCATCTCATGGCAAGATCTGCTGCCTGGAAATTTCATTTACAAAGAACAAGTTAAAGCTAAGGCTGACGCTCGACCCAAGTGTGGCTGGCGTGCTCTGAAGCCTGGCTGATTGATTGGAAGTCCATAGCCTGACAGCTGGCTAGATTAAGAACTTAAAAAATACTACAAAATATATAAACTGACTGCCCAAGATGGCTCCCTAACAATTGGACCCAAACAGAGAGTGAACAAAGAGCAGCTTCAGAAGAGTTTTCAGCCGAGAGTGACAGTCGCTTCAAAAAAAAAAAAAAAAAAAGTGAAATACACCTCTAATTATGTTAGATTCATTCTTTCCTAGCCCATGTTTTTATTTTCTTCTTACATAGAGGAACAAAGTTCTCACTCCTTTACTTAGTTACAACTTGCGAGACAATCCTGAGCGTTCCTTACCTGTTTCGTTTTCTCATCCCCTATTCCATTTTGAGATCCACAGCCAGAGCACACTCAAACTACTGAAAGAGGGCGTGATCACAAAACCGTATCTGTTTCATACCTGTGTGAGGGACACTGAGCATGCTCAAAAAGTTACTTACTGGCCAGCTTTTAAAGTAAAAGGGGGGGGAGGGGGAAATCCCTTCCTTGTGAGCAGATTAGAGATGGCACTCTACTGGATATCCTGTGCACAGTATCCATTTCAAAGTGTTTACACCAGGGCTTCCCAAACAGTGGTACGTGCGACATCTCTGGTGGGCACACGGGAGAAATTGCATAATGGTGGATTTTATTAATTATTTTATTTATTGCATTTTCAGACGAAACTTTAAAACTCTGTGGGAATTTACGGTAGTTAATTTATTTCAAGATGTACCAATGACAACACAGACGCTGATGTACGGATCCCTCCCCTCCAATCACTGTACAGCGTGGGTCAGTCGCCCAGTAACTATCCAGTCTAACTGAGCTCAGAACTTAGGCAGGGTTTTTTTTTCCGATTGTTTTCATCACACTATCACTATATCTGTACATAATAGTGAAATATGGGTAGATGGCTAAAGACAGGTAGTGTTAAGAAGAACACACAAAGTATCAGTGATGAGAAGGCTAGGGGTACGCAGGCAGCTGGTAGATCTGCAAGGGGGTACGCAGGCAGCTGGTAGATCTGCAAGGGGGTACGCAATAAGAAAAGTTTGGGAACCTCTGAGTTACACGCCAAACCAAAAAGCATGTAAACTGCATATAGCAACATCTGATTTAAATGACTGGTGGGAAATAAGCTGATGTAAAGAATTATGGTCCTGTGATGCAAGATAGACTCAGGAGATCCAGGTTCAATTTCCAGCGTGCCACAGATTCCCTGCCTGACCTCCTAGGAGTCATTGAATTGCTCTGTGCTTCAGTCCCTATCTGCGAAATGGGGAGAATGATACTTGCTTTATCCCCCCCTTCGCCTGTCTCATCTAAACTTTTTGTAGCAGGTTCTGTCCCTTGCTAGGTATATGTACAGCATCGAGTACAAAGAGGACCTGACCCCAGTTAAGGCATCCTATTATATTATTTACATTATAGTAAACAGAACCTAGAAAAACTAAATAAAGAATAAAGATGAGTGCCCAAGAAGTTGTCAAGAGACTCTGCCATCCCTATCAAATACCAAGGAACAGAACCAAAGAAGTTGGGTACAGGAAGTAAAATTTCCTGGTAGGGAAATGGCAGGCCAGAATGATGAAAATTTTCCCATGACATTTCACACGTAGCCATCTGGTGCTTTCACCCAGCTGTAAGCAGACATTTTGTCAGGAGCCATTGGTTCTCAGAGCCAGTCCCATGATGGCGTAAGAACTCTCGCAGCTGAAACGGATTGTGTTCCATATGCCTTCCCAAGTCAACACAGTATTCTGTTCTTTGTACTTCTGCCCAAAGCAACAGAGCACCAATCGGCATGCTTTGCCAGGACATCAGAGGCACTGGCACATTTCTAGGTCATATACTGAATGGAATTAATAAAGCAATTTATTTCTCAAAATCATTCTGTTTACTCATTTACAGCCCTCGTGCCAATTGGGCCAGACATTTAGGAACTGGACCAAGGTTTTTGTAGGTTCAAGCACACCCTCCTCTCTAGGAGCTGGCATCTTATGCAAGTTTATGGCTCATTGACACTCAACCCCGGTTCATATCCCAGCTAAAGAAATCTCTCTTCTCCACATTGTCCATATCATAACCATAATTCTCTCTTCTCCTATCATTTAAATCTGTAATGGCACCACTTAACTGCAGAAGACATGTTGAGATACGATGTGCATGAAAGAAGTGATGCAAAACAGAGTAACGGCATTGTCAGTCTGGATCCCAGTTATGCTCCAGCAGGAATCACATAAAACCATGCGGCTCTCCAGACCGAAATGAGCACCGTATTTACACTGGGAAGGGCGCTGCAAATTTATAGCCAGGGCCCATTGTCACTCTAGCCAGCATGTGGCCCTGTACTCATGATTCACCCACTAGCTTCAGGATTCCCCTCGTGCTCAGCAGCGTTGCAGCCCCAGGCTCTGTGAGCTGGGCCAGTTTGTTAGGATTTTAGTGCTTGTTAAACTGGAGGATGAGACACTGCTTGACGACGAAAGCCATATTAGCGGTTGTATCTACAGTAGCAGCTGGAGTCTGCAACAGAGATAATAAAATAATGATTCGCACCTAACCCAGTAGATCTCAGAGCGCTTTACAAAGGTCAGTGTCATCACCCCCACTTTATAGAGGGGGAAACTGAGGCACAGAGCGGTGAAGTGACTTGTTCAGGGTCACTCAGCAGGCCAGTGATGGAACTGGGAATAAAACACAGGTTTCCTTTAGCTCTTGTCCAGTGCTCTGTCCACTAGGCCATACTGCCTTCCAGGCCTCACTGTGCCAAGCACTGTACAAACACACAGCGAGAGAGTCCTGGCCCTGAAAAGCTTGCCATCGAGAGCCAAGCCAGACACAGAGCGAGAGGGGAAACAGGGAGAGCGAGCTGAGTTGCTCACGCTGCAGGCCATTGGTGGAGCCAGGACTAGAACCCGAGTCCCAGTCTACTGCCCGCCCCACTGGATCACACGGCGTCAGTTTTTAACGTAAGCTGCTATCAACACTATCTAGGGTTGCCAGGCGCCCGGTTTCCAGCCTGAACGCCGGGTCGAAAAGGGACCCTGGCAGCGCTGGTCAGCAGCACCGACCGGGGCGTTAAAAGGCCGGTTGGCGGTGCTGCGGGTCTAAGGCAGGCTAGTCCCTACCCATCCTGACACCGCGCTGCCCCCCGGAAGCGGCCAGCAGGTCCGGCTCCTGGGGGAGAAGGGGGGGCCAAAGGGCTCCGTGCACTGCCCCCACCCTGAGCACCGGCTCCGCACTCCCATTGGCCAGGAACTGTGTCTAATGGGAGCTGTGGGGGAGGGGGGCCTGCAGGCGAGAGCAGCGCGCGGAGCCTCCTGTCCTGCCCCACCCCCACCTAGGAGCCGGACCTGCTGGCTGCTTCCGGGGCGCAGTGCAGAGCCAGGACAGGCAGGGAGCCTGCCTTAGCCCCACTGCCTGGGAGCTGCCAAAGGTAAGCCCGTGCCCCAACCTCCTGCCCCAGCCCTGAGCCCCCGCCCAAACCCGGAGCCCCCTCCTGCACCCCAAAGCCCTCATGCCCGGCTCTTATCTCCAGCCAGAGCCCTCACCCCCTCCTGCACCCCGACCCCCTGCCCCAGCCCCGTGAAAGTGAGTGAGGGTGGGGGGAGAGCGAGCCACTGGGGGAGGGGAAATGTAGTGAGTAGGGGGTGGGGTCTCAGGAAAGGGGCGGGGCTAGGGTGTTCAGTTTTGTGCAATTAGAAAGTTGGCAACCCTAACACTATCCAAACACTATCCCAGGTAGCTGCACACTGAAGTATGTATGTGCTACTGTGGATAACATACATCTGATAAACCCTTAGCACTTACGGAGCACTGAACCGGCAGTACCAGGAAAGGCAAGTGCATTACGGAGGCTGTTGTCAGTAGCTGCCGGTGTGGTGCTCTGCTCTTGTTCGATGATGATAACAGTCGGCTGCGTGCATGTTCCCTCTGTGTGCTGCCCCAGTTCTGCACAGAGAGCTGACACAGCAAACCCCGAGAGAACCCCCAAAGACCACAGACTCTAGTAAGGTACGAAGGAACCCGAGCCAGGTTTATTGTCAAACGAAGCACAGTAATAGTTTCCTATAGACTCTACAGGACATACTACGAATATGTGCCCCCTGGCAGTGGACACAGCTCAGTCAGTGGCGGGACTTTCCACTGCCCCCTAGGATGGACAAAGATGCGCACTCCGGGACCTACTTTTATACAGTTACAGGACAGATTACTCATCCCTACTGACGTATTGAGGTACAACCTCTTGGCTCATTAGGGTGCTGTCTCCCCTTTGATCATGTTGTTTCAGACAAATAGATCTATCCATCATGCTGTCTTGTCTGTAAGATGCACCTGCCTGTTCCTTATTATGTCTATGGAGTGTCCTTGTATCGGGCTGTCCAAGTGCCATCTTGGCACAAGTTCCTCTTGTTAGCACTTATATGTGAATGCACCTGCTTCTAACAACCCTCTTCTCGCCAACTTCTGTGAGTGAGGCCTGCCTCTGGCTCACGGCCCAGCTTTTGCTTAGCAATGCCTGGAAGTACTTTGGTTCAGGCTTCAGGCCTCAGACTAGGCCTCTGACACAAGAGCTTATGTTTCAGGGCCCCATCTTACTACAGAGGCCTGCCTCCCAGCATCATGGGGTTAACCCTGAAAACGTCTTACCAGAAATAACTGTAGCAGAAACATCAGGCCTGCTTGCTAGATTGAAACAGGACTCACATAAGCCTTTGAAAAAAAAACAATTATTGACCAATATCTTTTCAGAGTCAATAGCCTGAAAACGTTTGGATATAAATTCTAAATACAGAACATGGGGCGATATGTTTCTGCCACTGCTCTTTACTCGATAAAACAAGCAGCTTGCCAGGGCTGAGTTTTCAGACTGCTAGACTAAAAAGGATTAGGAGCCAAATGTTCTTTATTATAAGCTCACACTATGATATGGTCGAAAAGGCCATTTCATCCTAAGCTCCTATTTTCAATGGCCTATAACTTTTTCAGCAAAAAAATCTCTTTTGCTTGAAATTTCTATCAGTTAGTTTCAGCCCCGAGGGAAATTCTTGGAGAAAGTCTGAAGAAAATCCATTCAGCCATTTGGATTATCGGCGAAGGCATGGAAAACTATAAATTTCTCCAGTTTGAGAATGTTATTCAGACACTTACCTTTTACACTCAGCTAACCAAAAATGTCAGGGAGTTTAAAATTTCAGACTTCATACACACAGTTCCAAAGAGGACTGCATGGTGTGCAGAGTTTGATTTTAAAAATAGTGCAAGAAAGAAGTTATGTTGTAAACAAATGAAAACACCACACCGAGCAGGCACAGGGTACCAATTCCCTTACTAATTAAGGCTCCGACTGGGCATACGGTACCCACTGATTTTAAGGAGACACCACAGGCTTAGGGTCTACACTAGGAAGATGCACTGCTTTAACTACACTGGTGTAATTAAGCAGTACAACTTCTCTATTACTGACACAGTTATATCAGGGTAAAGATGCTTTATCCCAGTATAGCTATTCCCATATAGGAAGGGAAATCAGCAATGCTGGTATAATGCACCTTTATACAGATATAATTATGTCCATATTAGGGCTTTTGCCAGGATAACTATTTTGATAAAAATGTCTCGCTGCGCAAATAGTTATACTGGTAAAACAAAGTGTACAGTAGACTTTGATGGCCCATTAGGCATTTGCCGAATTTTAAGTAAATGAATAGTCCCAGACTACTCTGCTGCTTAAGTGCCTTGCTGAATGGAGGCCTGAATAAGTACAAACTTATTCACCATTCTCTGCTCCCAGCCATTCCCCCTTTCACTGTCCTTAACTCCAGTTCCTCCACCTGCCTTAAAGATGGCCCCAAACCAGAACTCAGCAAGCCTCCTAGAACCTACAGTTCCACATTTTTTGCAACTTTCTAGGGACTGATGAACTCTGGAGCACCAGCTCACAAGACATGAAGGGTCTGAACTGCTAGTGCTGTGATAACATGTTTATAGTGTTGATATTTAGATCTTACAAGACAGGAAATATTGTGCCGTGATTATAACTGCGCATCTTTGTTGGAAAGTCCGATGGAGAGAAACAATGAGCCTTCTGGGAGGCCCAGAGCACACGAGGCAAACATACTCAGTGCCTCACTAGATCAGACCGAGAAACTGGACTTCGAAAAACCACCCACAAAGACAAAAATATTAGCAACATGCAAAGGAACAGAGTTTGCACAGTTATAGGAAGAAACAACTTTGAACTCTCCAAGTTTTTGCCCTTAAAAACTTAACCGTAACATTAAATAAAGTTTTAGCAAGTGTTGCAGACAGCAAATTTCAAATCCATAATCATGCTTATTGGTGCAGAAGCCTTTAACCGACATGTAGTCAAGAGACAAGAGCTGTGTGACAGTGTCCACTCCAAACACGTACAATTCAGAGCAACAAATCAGCTACAAACCACACGGTGCACCACATTTAGTGGTTTTCTTAAAGCAGCAGCTCTCGGAGTCGTGCTTTCATTAAAAAAAAAAAAAAAAAAAAAGTCAGTCATCCTGGTCACTAAAGGCTCAGAAACCAAAAGAAAAATCTTTTAAATCTCATGATTTTAAAGAATCTCACGATTTTGGCAGATCCAAATCATGATTTCTGAATACCCGAGGCTAAGCACTTTTTGCAGAAATGAAAGCAGTGAATAAATTCAAGCAAACTAATCACTCCACTTCCAAATTTGCTAACATGAGAGGAGGAGAAATTCACAGAATAAATCATTTGTTACAAATTATTCCCCAGGCTTCTCCTGTCACTACGGCGTGTTCATCCCAGAACACAAGCCGGATAGCTACAAGTTCAGAGGGGAAAGAATCCATGTTTCACTTTAAGACATCTTTGCTGGCTCCTGCCTATAGGATTTACCGACACAAACACCCCAAAAAGCAAGTCCCAAATGCCCAATTCTGCAACATTCAGTAGCAGTTTTGCCTGAGTGAAGACCCCAGGAGTTATGCCTGCTCATGGCTACCAATTTCAGGGCCCCACTCAGGAACTGAACCACTATTAAAAATACTCAGCAACATAATTAATCTCAAATAAAACAACAGATTTGGCTACTTTCCCTCCCTACCAGTTCTCAGATCTGCTGCCAACCCTTGCAATCCTGCTTAGCACCAGGGCAGCTTCTTCAGACAGAAGACCAGACATGTTATTTCCAAAAGGCCAAGGAGCCACAATCTCTGCTCTGTTCTGCTCCTGGACCACAGAGGGACTAGCAACCTCCCACACATCAGGAGCAGAAAGGCAGAGTTGCTGGAACATGTTGCCCAATGGGACTGTTGCCAAGTGGTGCAAGTTAGAGCAGCTCCCAGGCTGCTCTAAGCTGCTTGGGGGCAAAGAATTTGTGAGCTGTAACTGGTTGTTGGCTCTCATCTTCTCCTCTTTTGTTCTTCCCTTTCCTGGGCTACTGTTGATCAGAGCTCCCCTTAGCCAAGGCAGCGCCACTCAATCTCCTATCCTGCTTCCCCCGGGTCTCCCACAGCCTGGCAGGCAAGCAGGAAATGGTACCAAAGCAAAACTACTCTCTCCTCCCTCCCCTGAAATACAGCACACAGCCAGTGGGGGAGCTGCTTAGCAGCTTTCAGAATGCTTCCCAACCCATATCAGAGCTTCCCCTGGGGCTACAAGAGAAGTGACAGGAGGCAGTCGGGAAAACAGTGCTCCCTACTTCCTTCCCATAGTGACAGGACTGATACTAAAACCCCTTCAGTATAAAAAAAAAGTATATAGCTCAGAGAGCACATTTCCAATTCTTAATTCACACACTTCTTTTTCCTTGAGGGCCCCAAAATTTGAGACTCAAGGGCCACAGGATGGGCATCCTGGCTCTAGGGATGAACTGTGGATTCTATCTAAGCTGTCTTCCCCATTACATGGGTTTGCTGCTACTCCTCCTCCACTGAATACATGATTCTACTCTTTCTGCAACATAACACAGCTTCAAGCAGGCAGTGTCCTCATGTCAACTCTTCACCCGGTCTCATTAAGATGTTCCCGTTTTGTTGTTATCCACAGCAAACACTAATGGTCTCCTTGCAAATCCCGCGCACATCTACGTAGGGACAGACATTCATTAATGCTCACACACTGAAGCAGATTTTGCTTTAAATAGCAATGGCAGCTTCTGATGTAAGAGTATATAATTTGACTTCTAGGCACAATAAAAATTACCTATTGCCTATGTAGGCCATTACAATGCCAACTCAATGTACAATTTGGAATAAAAAAGTCACAGGATTCCTCTGTTTCCCAGTGTGGTACATGGGTTCTCTTCATTGCTAACCCTTTCTGCTTGGACTCACGCCCCATGAGAATTCCATCAAGTTGTATTTACATGTATGAAATTCCACTCCCTGCGCTGACACCATCAACCAGTTGCCCAGAGCAACTCTCAAAACAGATTATTTCGTACAGCCAGGCTACACCTCGGGAGGGAGGGGGAAGGGAAGGGAAACAACATCACAGCTGATCCTAAACATGTATGGGAGTATTCCTCTGTTTAAAATAGCAGAACTCTACACAAAAGAGCCCACGATCATTTCTCTTGGGTGGTTAGAGAACTGGACAGGCTTCAAAGGAAGGTTGCAGAACCCTCATCATGGAAGGTTTTGTGAGAACAGGTTGGACAAACACCTGTCAGGGATGGTCTAGGTTGACTTGGTCCATTCTCCTCCTGTGCTGAGGCAGGACTAGATGACCTGGTCAGGTCCCTTCCAGCCCTACATTTCTATGCCCTATATTTACTTTTTGCACCCAAGATATGGAGAATGACTCTCAAGAGTCCCCTGGGATTTGTAAGAATTTCAGAAGACCAGTTTAAGCATTAGTGACGCTCTTGAAGCCAGTGGGACTCCTCACAGGTGCAAGAATCCATGCTGTCTGATCCCCCACGCAGGATTGGTGCCTTAGACACTCCACAGGAGCGACTGTGCTACCGACTATTGCCTATGTTTGTTGTTAAAACCAGGAACCTTAAGTTTTACCGTTTTCTCAACCAGAACATACAAAAACTAAGTTCGTTGCGATGTACTATGCACAGTCCTATAGTCAGGACACAACGTGCATAATATTAGAGGAGAATTATTTACTCTTTAGGTTTTTACTTGTCAAATTGCTGAAATACACCTAGTTGTTACACACGAAACTGAGATCTACCATCTCACCCTCTGTAGCTGTTCCCGTTTTTGTGCAAATTAGAGAGGTGACATATCTATGACTCCTTAACTCTACGTAAAACACTCAAGACTTCAGAAAATACAGGGGGAATATGCCGAGTGGAGCCTGAACAGTAAATTCAGTTATAGCTTCCCCTGTTCACAGGCTAATGCAACTGATTGCTTGCGCAACACCAAAGCAGAAGAATGGAACAATGCGACTGATAAATAACCACATCACAAGGTCATGGCAATTTAAAAGAAATGTTGGTGTTACCTTTAAAGAGGCAGCATTAAAAAAGCCGTCAACTTTCCAGAGAGTCAAGCAACAGAGACTGAAATTCAAGGTCTAGAGGATGATTAAATACAAGTGACTTAAATTACACATTCCACTTGCTGAAAGCTAAACTATTTAAAATATGCTGTCCATTATCCATTTTCTCTTTGACACTGATTACTTGCCACTAAACGATTAGCAGAGCATTTTCTTGAAGGTACTCAAATACAAAACTAAAGGTGTGTAAATCAGAGATAATCAGAAGGTTTAAGTTATAAATACAGTAAAAAAACAACCCACTTATATTCACCAGTTATTTCTGAAAATATTTAAAAAGGAGCCAAAGGGGATGGTCTCTTACCTGGAAATGTGTTTGCTTTGTTTTAGATCCACCAATCTATCCACTAAGTGGGAAGCACAGCCAGTTTCAACCGGTTTTTCAATGGATCCTGAGTCAGGCATTTGCGGAGTTGTTAGATGGCTTGAGACAATCTAGAGACTTCGTTAATTATGGTGCACAGGGCTCTGCATCCAACAGCAGCATTAGCCGACATATGAATATCTAAGCTGTCTTTCCCTGATAAATACAGGCAGTGACTTCTATGCGGCTACCTTTCAGATTTCAAAGACGGGGGTAGCTGGACAGAGCACATCTCCTGGAGAGGTGTCATGGCACTTTACCAGAGAGGTGAGCTTTGTCACACCCATTTTGCAGATGAGGAGAGCAAGGCACAGAGAGATGCCCAAGGTCACAGGCACAGAATGCGCCATTCCCAATCGTAGGCCACCCACTGGCCATATAACGTGTTTGGTACCACATGCAAATTTTGCTTATCCCATTTTCACAGACGTGATATGGGGCCGATCATCAACATCTCCAAGCTGTGGCTACGGCAAGACAGCCGCGGTGGCCTTTAGGCCACAGATTATCCCAACCCAGGATATCAAGCTATCGGCGTGGGTAGAGGGCAGAAACGGTGCTGGCTGTGCTAGCAAATGCAAATGGAGCACAGTGCTTTGTCCCGCACCAGGCTGTGGCTGGTCCCTGTGCCGAGATCCTTGCTCCACCCCACTCCGCCCTCCCTCCGATGGCACGATACAAATCTCCTTAGCTCTTACCTGGCACTCTTCATCCATCAATCTCAAAGCACTTGGCAAAGGAGGTAAGCATCATTTGTGCTGACTGGAGAGGAGAGGGGATGTCTGTACCACTTATGCGTTCAGGTTGGTTTTATGAAACTGCTCTGTTGTTGGATGACTAGTTAGCCATTTGCTATCCCAGACCAGGGAAAATGGACAGCCATTAACATGGCTAGCTCCCATTCAAATGGGAGCACCGTAGGACAACGGTTAGGCTGCTGGAATGCTGAGCCACTGCCTAAAATGCTGACCAATATCGTCTCCTTGCACCCCCCTCTCAATCTGTTTGTATCCCTCGCCGTAGATTGAAATGCTCGTGAGGGCTGTAAGAGGCGAACCATCGGCTCCTGGGCACGCCTGTGGGCTGACTGTGGCTCTAAAAGGGGCTACTCAGTCCTACGTCTCCCAGGTTTAGGAACTTCTTCTACAAAGGCCCTGGCTGGGATAGGTAGGAGAACCCAGGCCCACTGTGATGTTCCCCTGGTGTTATCTGGACCGGTGATCTGCTAGGTCATTCCAATCCTTGACTCTGGGAGCCAGCCATACCCTGCTCTGCTGTGAGAACCCCCACTCCTGGGCTGTTCACACACAGCCTCTAGCATGTAAGCTGCTCTCAGCTACGTGAGTGAGCACTTTTGGCCAGCCGCTGCTTGGATTGTGCAACCGAATGACACTAGCCAATATCTCCGATCCCAGACACAACCCTAGGAACCTCTGTCTTCCAGAGTCCAGTTATGCCCGCTGGACACTGCAAGCTTATATGAGTTCGTCAACTTAACAAAGAAATTGACGTGCACCAGGCTTGTTATCCCAAGGGGAGTCTCTGACACGCTTCATTTTATTAACTACAAAAGATAGATTTTAAGTGATTATAAGTCAAAGCACAAGAAGTTAGATTTGGTCAAATGAAATAAAAGCAAAACGCATTCTAAGCTGATCTTAACACTTTCAGTGCCCGTACAAACTTAGATGCTTCTCACCAGAGGCTGCCTGGTTGCCTTCAGCCAGGCTCTCCCCTTTGATCAGCACTTAAGTCGCTTGGTGGTGGTATCTGTAGATGGATGGAAGAGAAAGGAACAGCATGGCGAACATCTCTCCCTTTTATCATGTCCTTTCTTCCCTCTTGGCTTTGCCCCCCTCCCCTCCAGGGTCAGGTGAGCATTACCTCATCGCAGTCCCAAACTGACCAAGGGAAGGGGGGTGACAAACTCAAGAGTCCAACAGATCCTTTGTTGCTGCCTAGGCCAGTGTCCTTTGTTTCTGTGAGGCTGGGCTGGGTTTGTCCCATACCTGCCCTGATGAGGTGTGAACTGCCCCTCTGCTCCTGGAGAGTTTTGCTTGGGCTTGTTTTAAGCCATGAGGATACATTTTCAGCCTCATAACTATATACACCTCTACCCCGATATAACGCGACCCAATATAACACGAATTCGGATATAACGCGGTAAAGCAGTGCTCCGCGGGGCGGGGGGAGGGGGAGGCTGCACGCTCCGGCAGATCAAAGCAAGTTCAATATATTTTGGCTCCCGAGGACAGTGTTATAATCGGGGTAGAGGTGTACATGAAATTACAACCTATAACATTGCTATAACAACAATGCTCAGTGCATCATGAGCCTTCTTGGTAGACAAGAACAAACCAGGCCCCTGGCCACCAGATCAAACCAAGCACAATTCGGCACGGGCTGATACCGAGTCGCTCTACGTCACTGAAGGCCGCTAGAGGCAGCCGTGCTGGCGGGGTGCAGGAGGGGCGTAGCCCAAGCAGCAATGCCTGGAGGCGTGACACCTGCCTGGGATCAGGGGAGCGTTCTCCGGAGCGGACTTCCTACACCTGTCAGAAGCATGTCGTGCTCATCCCAGCACGTAAGTCCCCAGTGCACAGCAGTCCAGTCACCCCTCCGCCCTGATGAACACCCAGAGCTGCGAGCAGCATTAACAGCCACGTTATGGCCACTCCTGTGCAAGCAGAGTAGATAGGGGACAGCTAAGGAGGCTAAGGAGGGGCCCCTGCAGTTGGCATGGGCACTCTGTCCGCTGTTTCCCCATCTATACAATGAGCATAGGGGGGGAGGGATAGCTCAGTGGTTTGAGCATCGGCCTGCTAAACCCAGGGTTGAGAGTTCAATCCTTGAGGGGGCCACTTCGGGATCTGAGGCAAAAATCAGTACTTGGTCCTGCTAGTGAAGGCAGGGGGCTGGACTCAATAACCTTTTGGGGTCCCTTCCAGTTCTATGAGATAGGTATATCTCCATATATTTATATTTAGCATAAGGCTGCACCTCAGACGAGCCACAGGGGAGCAGATAGTCTCGGTGAAGCTCTCTGGAGGTGTCAAGCACCATCTGAAGGTCAGGATTATTTACAGTCCTGTCCCTTGGCCTGAAGCAAGGTGGTTAGCTCACCGCCTCCCAACAGAACGGGTACACCTGCTAACACAGCTAAACCCAGCCAACATAGACAGCGGCACCGTGTGGCGCTCTCCTGACAAAAAAAAAAAAAAGCTCTAAGCAATCTAGTTTATTCTCCCCTGAACTTTGCCAGTCGGATAATAAAATATTGATTATGCTGCTTCATGGAGCTAAGAGAGAGACTAATTAAGAGCAGAGATCTTGGGAAAGGAATCTCCAGAGAAGATTTTTCATTAGGATGAAGAAACTCAACAAAAGTAAGGAGAGACCAAAACCACCCACCCCTGTATCTGCACCACGCGCTGTGCCATGCAATCACGGGTAGTTAAAAACGTTTACTCAGTGTCCACCGTGTGCATGCAGCAGAGAACCTGGCTGGGCGTTTAAGGGGAGGAAGGAAAGGGAAGTGAAGCACAAAGCGAAATGGTGATTCATGATTACAACAAAACTGAGATCAGACATTTTTCCATCATTATAAATAAAAACCAACCACCACCATGACTCCAGAGCAACCAAAGGGAGGAAAACACCAAGGGGGTAAAACAGGCTCAGATGCATTCACAGCTGTCGCTCGCATTATATCCCAACACGTGCAAACAAGATTTTAAGAAGTTTGAGACAGCAGCAATTTCTTGCCATCTGCATCCGTCCCTGATGTTTTGGTGCCCAACGTAGGGGTGGAATTCTTGTCTAAAAGCCACAAGGCAGCCTGAAATAAGGCCATTGGCTTTGACCTCTCTCCCCAAGAGCAGTGACTGTAATGGAGACAAGAGACCCCCAGACCAGTGGGAGTGGAGACCACCAGTCGAGCTTGCAAACCGGAACCACCACCACACACCAAACCAACATGCTGGGAGTGTCAGGCGGATGGGCAAAAAGCACAGTGAGCAAAGTCAGCCAGCAGCTAACGAAGATTAGATGCAAAAGCAGCAGCACAGGGAGCCCCCTTTACATCCTTATTTGAATAACGGAGTCAAAGGATTTCAGCTCTTGCACTGCCACGCAGGGAACCCCAGGGGACATCAGCACGTGTGTCCCCAGCCAATGGAAACTAACCCCCCATCAAAACATGGCTACGCGGCTTAGGGTTGCCGTGGAATCACAAGCCCCTCCAGATGGGTTCTCAACCTTACTGTTATTTCCTACCGACCCCCTGATTGATAATCACTGCTCAGCAGCTCATTTACATGCAATGCTGCCTCTCTGCGCCAGTGCACTTTTAAAAGTTTAGCACCATTTAACAAGAGCAGAAACAAAAAATCAATCCCCTTGTTCTTCACAGCTGTGGCCTTACAGCGCTGTATTTCTCAGGAGCCTGGATAAAACTTAACCGATAATGCCACCTCAGAAGTGCAGCGGACTTAACAGACAACTGCCCAGTTCAGAATGTAGCTCCTTTATGAGCCCGACACAGTCTGGATCCCACTCACAGGGGTTCCTGCAACTAGTTCCGCAGCTCTGAAGTCTTCAAATAAATTATTTCTCCACTAGGGGGCACAGAGACAATTTCTCGTAAGTGAAAATCCAAGTGCAAGGACCACTAATATTAACATTATAATTTTACCAAGCCAAACCCCATTAAATAAGCTTAGAGGAACAAAAGCAAAATAAACCTACATTAGACACGGGTTCAAACTCCTCAGGTGCTGTGATGCTCTCAGATGCCTTTGACATGCACAGATTCATAGATTTTAAGGGCAGAAGGGACCACTATGGTCATCTAGGCTGAGCTAGACCAGATGTCCCGATTTTATAGGGACAGTCCTGATTTTGGGGTCTTTTTCTTATATAGGCTTCTATTACCCCCCCACCCCCTGTCCTGATTTTTCACACTTGCTGTCTGGTCACCCGAGCTACTATATACTCACAGGCCAGAGAATTTCACTCAGTAATTCTTGCCTCAAGCCCATACCCATAAAGGGTGAAAAAACAGCTTTTAGAAAGACACCCAAAGAGACAGAGGATCCATCATATCCCTCAGTTAGATGTTCCAATTGCTAATCGCTCCCAGTGCGAAAAGTGCACCTTATTTCCACTGTGAATTGATCTAGCTTCAGTTGCAAGTCACTGATCTCCTCATGCCTTTGTATGCTAGCGTAAAGGAGCCCTCCACTATCAGAAAGCTTCTCCCCAAGGAGATACTTTTAGACTGTAATCAAGTTACCTCTTGACCTTCGGGTTTGGTAAATTAAATAGATTGAGCTTCTGAAGTCTCTTGTTCTAAGGCAGCTTTTCCAGACCTCAAATCACTCTTGTAGTTCTTTATCGAATCTTTTATCTCAATATAAGATCGACTAAGACTAGGTCAGGTGACTCCTTAGCAAATTACTTACTGAGAAACAGTTTTTGATCATAAAAAAGGTACTGTATTGCTACCTTCATGGTGAGTCTATAGCAGTAAACATACAGTTACACAAACCCATCTTAGCCAAGTGCCTTGTATCACTGAAGGTAATAATTTTACAAAGCATGCAACTGCATGATACACTGTTTAAGGAGACACCATCAGCTTGTAACCTAGCCCTTTTTTAAAAAAAACCCGTTTTTTAAATATTACAGTTTTGCCCAAGTTTCCCTTGCCAATTTCTGTAATTTTATAAATCACTTCTTTTTGGGTCAATGCTCTCCAATATATGCAAAGTGCACATTAATTTAAACACAAACAAACCCACCCAGTGCTGTCCTGAAACCTGCAAAATACAGACCCAATCTACAACCTCTTGGAGTTTTGTTTGGGTCCCCAACACGGAGTTGGCTGTCTCTTACACAACATTTGTACCCGAACTGGCAGCCTTGGCTTAAACAGAGCCAAGATTTTTGCTAGTGGGAGAAGACAGACAATGAAATAGTTCTGTGCAGGTGTTTCCTCCCATTAGCAAGTGTTTACTTCTGTAGATTAACACAGCTACATTGTTATGAAACAGATCTGTAGGCTATTAGATGGAGTTCAAAGGTAGAATGTAACAAGAGAAACCTAGGAATGTTGTTTGGTACCTAGTCTCCAGCACTGAATGCATTTTAACAAAAGGGTTGTGGTTGTTGTTTTGGGGCTGCAGTTTCTTTTCTCCCCTCCACCAGCACTGGTTAAGAGGGTTTTTCCAACCCTAAAGTACAAGAAGCTCAAGTCTCAGGAAACAATCACGCTACAGCAGAAAATGGCAAGCAGGGAGTACACTGGACGCTGCCTATGACGTGTACAGCACAGGACATGTAGAAGATGGTGCCTCTCTATAGACCACCACCAAGGTTATATCTACACAGGACTACATTAATGCGAACTGGGGACCTTTTAATTCACACCCACAGCATCCGCACGAGGGAGTTACAGCGCAGCACTTTGGTGCACACGGCTATTCACACCCCTGTAGTGCGAACTAAAGGGCAATGTAGACACGCTCTTAGATTGCACATGGATCATCGCAGGGACCTCATTACCAGAGAGCTATTGACATAATGGAGCCAGCACAGACAAGATCAACATGGTTCGGAGGACGTGTTAGAGCCAAATGTGTGTGGTTTGGCTAAGAAGCGATTAAGGCACCTGAAGGATGAGAACACCAGAGAGGGACAAGATCTATTTGGACAGGTGGGGTAAGAGGGGAAAAGTGATGCAATCATCATCTTCCATGATACACATGCACACACACACCCCTTGGCTCGGGGACAGGGGCAGTAGAGGGAGCAGCTGAGCAAATGTGTGTTTATCATCCCTAGCTTCTATACAGTCTACATTATAGAAGTCAAGGTGCTCAGAACAGGCGCCTAGGCTCCTACGTCCATATTTAGGCACCCACATAAGTGGCCTGGTTTTCAAAAGTGCTGAGCGTCCAGAAGCTCTCACTAAAACTCATGGGAATTCATTGGTGTTGAGAACCATTGAAAATCCAGCCCCCAATTCAGTTTCTAACTATGGATTTAAGAGCCAAACTTGTAGGCACTCATTCGTGAAAATCTTGGTCCTATCACAGCTTACGTCTTCTAGCAACCCGAGTTTCGTTTGAAGTGTCCTCATGTGCCATATCCCAGAACAACACGTGGAAAATAAAGTCAGAAGTCCATCATGGGGGGAGGGATAGCTCAGTGGTTTGAGCATTGGCCTGCTAAACTCAGGGTTGTGTGAGTTCAATCCTTGAGGGGGCCACTTAGGGATCTGGGGCAAAATCAGTACTTGGTCCTGCTAGTGAAGGCAGGGGGCTGGACTCAGATGACCTTTCAGGGTCCCTTCCAGTTCTATGAGATAGGTATATCTCCATATATTATATTATTATTATCAATTCTTAATGGCTACAAAACATGAAAAAAAATAATAATAATGTTGGCGTTGTCTCCACTTTGAAAGGCAGGTCACGCATGCTCCCATTCAGCTCTGCTTCACCTATTTCAAAATAAATAGGATGGAGCCTTTTTGCCCACACACTCTGTTATTTAGGGAGCTTCCTATACCCTTCTGTATTTTAGATTTGCTTCCATTGATTTCTTTCATTCTTCGTTTGGAAAATAACAAGTGGAATCCAGCACTTTGCTCTCTCTCCCTGGTATCTCGTGATGATTAGATTTAAGGAATGTCGATTCCAAATAACTTCCATCCCTCTCCCAGTCAATGAAACTAAGAATGACATCCAAATCCTTCTCTGTGGTGTTGCCCAATCACAAATAAAAAGGTAAAATCTAAAGCGCACTTACACTGAGACAAAGAACAAGGGACTGCAACATGCCCAAAATCAGCATGTTAATAATTATAGGACCCCCTCTGTATAGCTAAACAAGCAATACTAATGGAAACCACTAACAGGAACTGACCTAGAATAGTTCTCTTCCGAAATATTAACTCCCTCCAAGAGCAGCTGTGTTTACCCAGGTACAAGGAGGAGGGCTTAAAGCTGGATAATATGCTACCAAACATTGGTTCAAGGGTGTTAGCTGTTTCTTGGTGCTCTGTCAGTTTCATAGGCTTCCCTTCATGGGAGTAATACTATACGTATTGAAGTCTTAGTGACGTGGATTCCTCACTACAGCACTGTGCTACTAAGGCCTAGTACACACAGCAAGATTTGCCAGCAAACCCTCCTGGTGCAGTAGCTTATACTGGTTCCCCAGACAAGATAAACTAGACCACCCAAAGCATTCGTATGCTGACATACCTGGGTCCATGCTAGGGGTCTTCCCGGTATAGAAAAATCACCATCCTAACCAACATTACTATGCCAGCAAAAGTTTCTAGTCTAGTTTCGAAGGCACAAGAAGATGCTGCAGACTAGCAACATGCCAGTAAGTGAAGCTCGCTACTAGTCTCAGTCTAAGGCAGAGGTGGGCAAACTTTTTGGCGCCGGCTGGGGGTGCGGGCTCTGGGGTGGGGCTGGGGATGAAGTGTTTGGGGTGCAGGAAGGTGCTCCGGGCTGGGATCGAGGGGTTCAAACGGTGGGGGGGGGGGATCAGGGCTGGGGCAGGGGGAGAGGCTCAGGGGTGCAGGCTCTGGGCGGCGCCTACCTCAAGTGGCTCCCGGAAGCAGCAGCACGTCCCTTCTCCGGCTCCTACGCGGAGGTGCGGCCAGGCGGCTCTGCACACTGCTCTGTCCGCAGGCACCGCCCCTGCAGCTCCCATTGGAGCGCGTAGCAGCCAGAGCGGGGCCATGCGGCTGCTTCCGCAAGCCACGTGGAGCAGCCCCTGACCCTGCTTGCCGGCTGGAGCACCAGAGCGGGGCAAGCCCCAGACCCCGCTCCCCAGCGGGAGCTCGAAGGCTGGCTTAAAGCGGCTGGCGGGCCAGATCTGGCCCACGGGCCGTAGTTTGCCCACCCCTGGTCTAAGGTTTCTATTAGAATGAAGACACTCATCTACTTTCTGGCTCTTAATTCATAGAATCATAGAATCATAGAATCTCAGGGTTGGAAGGGACCTCAGGAGGTCATCTAGTCCAACCCCCTGCTCAAAGCAGGACCAAACCCAACTAAATCAGCCCAGCCAGGGCTTTGTCAAGCCTGACCTTAAAAACCTCTAAGGAAGGAGATTCCACTACCTCCCTAGGTAACCCATTCCAGTTCTTCACCACCCTACTAGTGAAAAAGTTTTTCCTAATGTCCAACCTAAACCTCCCCCTCTGCAACTTGAGACCATTACTCCTTGTTCTGTCATCTTCTATCACTGAGAACAGTCTAGATCCATCCTCTTTGGAACCCCCTTTCAGGTAGTTGAAAGCAGCTATCAAATCGCCCCTCATTCTTCTCTTCTGCAGACTAAACAATCCCAGTTCCCTCAGCCTCTCCTCGTAAGTCATGTGCTCCTCAGCCTCTCCTCGTAAGTCATTGGCTGACTGGCATCAATTTAGAGACTTACTACCGGAACTGATGTGTGTTACAGCAGCTCAAAGAGGCCCCAGTCAGGGATCAGCACTAGACACTGGATGTGAAATAGAGTCCCTGCCCCAAAAAGCTCCCAATCTCAGCATGCTAGGTTTCAACTCCAGCACACGCCGTGAATTCATTAGCATCTTTGCAAGGAGCTGGAGTGATCCTGAACAACTATTAAACTATCCTCGCTTGTAAATATTCCAAAAAGTGCTCAGAAGACTCAGCCTACTGGGGCAAGAACTTGTCGTCTCTCCAATAACAGAGGTGTTTGAGGATGGCGGGTTAAATCAACCTCCAAAAGAAGTAGCTATTGCTAGTTCCAAATGGATGATTACATGTTTTCTCTGGCGCGGGGGTGAAATATCAGGTGAGCTACACCGAAAATACAGACTTGCTTGCAATCAACAGAGAGGTAGCAACTTTGCCCCCTGCTAAAAGGGGTTATCTTTAAGGCTACCACATGTATTTTCTATAGCTTCTGTTCTGTTACAGGATTTGTACTGCGTGGTTCTATCAATCAGGCAGGATGAAGGCACTTTAGGGGAAGAGGGAAGAGAAATGCAGTTTTGTGCAATTACCAAAAAAAAAAAAAAAGTAAGTATCGAGAAGTGCATGAAAAATTATGGGCTTGTCTATACTTAAAATGCTGCAGCAGCACCACTGTAGTGCTTCAGTGTAGACAGTACCTACGCCTGCCGGAGAGATTCTCCCGTCAAGGTGGGAAATCCACCTCTCCGACAGGCTGTAGCTAGGCTGTCTGCACGGGGACTTAGGTTGGCTTAATTACTCTGCTCAGGGGGTATGGATTTGTCACATCCCCGAGCGATGGCATAACTACAATCTAATTTTCTAGCATAGACCAGACTATAACTGCAAAGTCTAGGTCTCCATTACAAGTGCTGCAGCAACTTTGTAGACACTTGCTACAGCAATGCAAGAGGTTTTTCCCATCACTGTAGCAAATCCACGCGGTAGCTAGGACAACAGAAGAATTCTTCCGTAGTGCCTATGCCAGGGGGCTTAGGGTGGCTTCATTTTTCACACCCCTTAGCAATGTAGCTAGGACAACCTAAATTTTGGGTGTAGACCAGGCCTAAGAGACACAGATTTATTACACATTGCCTTGGAGGCATGGGAGGCCATCAGGGGAAGAGGAGAGGAATTTTTGGCTCTAAAACGTCTTGCCTGAAATTCTGAAACCCAAATGAGTCTTTAAGAGATCCATTACCTCCACTTGTGCTGCGCCTGCAAGAAGGGGTCATTTTATAGGGCTGATGTTGCTAAGGCTGTCACTGGAACTCCCCCACATTCCCGTAATACTGATATCAAACTAGGGCCGCGCGGGGACAGAGGAGGGTTGAGGGAAAACAGACTCAAATCCCTGCATACCCCTGAACCAGGATCTCTCAGATCCAAGGCTAGTGCCCCGATCACAATGTCATCCTTCCTCTCAGACAGTCTCTTACCATGGGAATTTAGAACGCTGCCCACTATGGGGCCCTCCATCTCAGTTGGAACCTCTAGTCTTTACCCTCATACATTGGGAAATAAATGTCTTTAAATGTGTGCGCATCTTCTATTCCGTTCATAAAGTCTAAGAAGGAAAAAAAGATGATGAGTATCCCCCAAACAACCGCTCCCAGAACGAGTGGAGCCCAGGAAGGAAAAGCAACATGCAACGCTAAAGAAAACCCTGACACACTGGTAAGAATAACAAAACTAAGCCTTCCACTGTGGCAAATGAGGCCTTCAAAACCAGACTGTCAAAAACATGATGTTCAAAACTTTGCTGTGTTAAATTTATTATTTTTACCAGCCCTGTGCAACAAAACATATTTGAACTTTAATCAATTCCTGACAGGCTTATATAAACATTATAGGAATTTTGTCCACTGGTGTATTTCTTTCTCTCAAGGCTGTAATAAATATGTCAGTTGCAAACCCCATTAGCTCTTTCTCTAGCATCTTGCTGTCTCAAGTCACTGCCTTTATAGTGGCAATACAAATCCCTTTAGGCCTCCACGGTCGTTTTTACACACAGAGTAATTAAAGGCTGGGCACATTGTCAGGTTTTAATTCAACAAAGAAAAAGCAGTATTCAGAGTAGCTGAAAAGTACCTGAGTGGGTCCCACACTGGAGTTATGGTGGTGGATTTCCTGGTTTATTAATCGAAGGGGAATGTCCAGATGAAAGCAACCACTGTATCCCCAGTAGCAGCGCCAGCTTTTTCGCCGCCCTAGGCGGCGGAAGGTCCCGCCCCCAAAATTACACCGACGACCGGGGCGCCGGCGCCCCCCAAATGTTCGCGCCCTAAGTGACCGCCTAGGTCGCCTAATGGGTTGCGCCGGCCCTGCGTATCCCACATTTTCAAAAAAGTCATGCACAAGTCATGGATGCACACAAATACTGCCTGACATACGCATGGCCAAATCCCCACTGGCAAACACCTTGGGTGACCAGGACAGGGTGTGTGCACTTTAGCATGCACTCTTGTAGAGAGTTGGGCTCTTACCTAGTTATAAAAGGAGAAAACAATCCCTTTGAGTGGTACCCATGGAAAATTCACAATTTGAGGAGGGATTACGGTGTCAGAAATAGCCCCACCACTTTTTCCCCTTCCTCTTCTCCACTTCAAGCATCTGTGCTCCCCTCCTGATCCTCTCCCCTCCCGCCCATTCTACCATTCCGCTTTGATTTCATCTGGGGCACTGCAAGCTTACTCTAGCAATTAGACTTGTCACTGTGAAAATACACCTGCTCCTGCTTCAATGATTCAAGCCTCAATGAAAGGGCACATTTTTGAGTGTCAGAACTACAGGCCAGCAGTGTTCTACAGGACACCATGATTTTTCAGGAACCGACCCATGGTCTCGCTCAGTAAATTCTCCAAAAATCCCCAACCTTAACTGAGGATAAGATGATGGATTGTGACTGATGCTAACTGGACTAGAGCCTGGGCTGGAGATGGAATCTTGCAATGAAAAGAGCAAGATAAGTGACCCAGGGGGGTATCGTGTACTGTGTTTAAATTTAAGTCACACTCTAATCTGGAATTGACCAGTTATGTAAATGGTTGCCCTATTTACAGTTCATTGATTGCAATAGCTTTTTAAAAAATTACACATTAACTAGAACATACTTAAAGCACTTTACTGAACTCCAACTGCTTCATGTTTAGGTCCCTCCTATACTCAGACAGTCTCCTCCTCTGCTCCTCACCATTCAGGAATGATACATGTAGTTCCTCCCAAAAGCAAATGGCATCATCAGAAGTAAATTCGTGCCATTTGAAAAGCGTACGTAGTGTTTTAATATGGTGTTGTGATCACTTCAATGACTTAAGACTTAGAACCAGAGGAGCTTTAGACAGCTCTCATGTGAGTACTGCAGGAAAACCGCACAGACCAAGCACCAGCAGGTTTCCATTTTCAAAATAAGAACCTAATAAAGCAGATGGAGTGTGCCCGACTGAAGAGGGTACCCCATTACAACAATAACCCTTGCAATTAAGCACAGCAACCTGCAGCAGGCTCCTCATAAAGGGTGGCTTGCCCGTAAAATCTACAGCTGGTCAGAAATTTTCCAGTAAAACTGTTCCTGCAGGAACATATCCATTTTGACAAAATTTAATTTAGGGGGGGGAAAAACTGAAACAAAGCATTTCTAGAAGGTTGAAACATCCCATTTTGTCTGATCAGAATGTAATGTTCTTTTTTGTTATTTTGAAATGTTATGTTGCAAATTATAATAAAGTCAAAATTGGAATGAAGCATTTTCGGTTTATCAAAATAGAATGTTTCAATTAACCTGAAATGATTTCCTCCGCCCCGCTAGAAATGTCTTTTCACACAAAATTAACAAAAAATTGCTTCTGATTTGGAACTACCACCAAATTTCGGAATATCAGAATTTCCCATGGAACAGAAAATCCAAGTTTCAACCAGCTTTAGTAAAATCCTCTTATAAACTGACATTTGATAAATGAACACAGATGTATATTTTAACCCACCCATCACTTACATATGGAGCTGGCAGTTTCTCCTCAGTGTTCTAGCAGTTCCAGCTTATTGTCTTGGTAATGAATGTTCACATATAGGTTTCTACGAATCATTATCAAATGAGTACATCATCCTCTCTCAGTCTTTGGTCTTTTTAGAGTATAAACTCCGAGGCAGAAATCGTGTCTTTTTCTTTTCTTTTTTTTTATAATTATTTAACTACAATGCCTAGCACATTGTAGATTCTACTAAGACTTTGTCTATACTAAAAAACTAAAATTGACTTAAAAACGGATTTAAATAAGCTGGTGCAAACCCGTAATCTAGATGCACTTAATTTATCTCAAGATAGTAACTTACCAATGCAAGTTAAACCAACTTAAGCAAGAATTAAACCAGTTTAAGTGTGTCTACGTGAGGGTTTGTACCAGCTTAACTAGAGCAATTTTTAAATTGATTTAAACTGCTGCACTTTACTAGTGCAGACAATGTCCAAGTGCCATTGTATTAAAGGCTAGTCAGACAAGTAAAGTAAATCCACATCTGATTTATGTTACAGCTGCCATCTTTGGCCAACACAGGGATTGAAGTGGGTACCTCAAGAGCTAAACCAGGGGTCGGCAACCTTTCAGAAGTGATGTGCCGAGTCTTCATTTATTCACTCTAATTTAAGGTTTCACGTGCCAGTAATACATTTTAACGTTTTTAGAAGGTCTCTTTCTACAAGTCTATAATATATCACTAAACTATCGTTGTATGTAAAGTAAATAAGGTTTTTAAAATGTTTAAGACGCTTCATTTAAAATTAAATTAAAATGCAGAGCCCCCCGGACCGGTGGCCAGGATCCGCCCAGCGTGCGTGCCACTGAAAATCAGCTCCAGTGCCACCTTCGGCACGAGTGCCATAGGTTGCCTACCCCGGAGCTAAACACATTCACTTCTACAGCTTGAGTCAAAGAGCCAGGCTACAGCATAGCAGGGCTGGAACAAACTCGGATCCTCTACAGACAGGGCACACAGAGGACAGTGAACATTTTGGATGTGACAGATCAGCATGCATCCCTGCCAAAAGATTTCCCAGTGAGAGTTTGGAAAAACAAGGTTGGGTTGAAGTTTGAATAAGATCATTTTAAACCTGCGTTTTCATATTCTTTATGAAGTTTCCCCCATGGAGATATCCCTGCCCCTATAAAGCTCCACAATCCGTCTCAGCATTCTTAGCCATCCCGTTACGATGCCATTCCACAGCAGCGCGTTTTCTCCACTAAGATTATCAAGGCTTGACCTGAGCTTTCCATCTTGAAAGTTAACCACAGGCTTCAAAACTTCTGCAGCAACGATAGGCTACAGAAATATGCAATCCAGAGACTATAAGGATCACTACTCATGTGCACTGATCCACAGAGACAGCAAGGGAAAAACCTGTAAAATTCATCTGACAGGGTGAAAAATGAAAGCCAAGTGAAACAAAGCAATCTGTCAAAAGAAAAAACACAAGAAACCCTCTGAAAAAAAAACAACAAAAAACCCAGCTCTAGTGAAAGTGTCTATTAAGCAACAACTGGTACACATTTTTTCTGGAGGATAACCAGGTAGGTATAATTGCCAGATGGCACACTGGATATACTTTAAAAAAAGGTATCAGGGAAGTATCTAATTTAGCAAAGAACCTAAAACACAGATAAAAAGCAACAAAGAGTCCTGTGGCACCTTATAGACTAACAGATCTATAAGGTGCCACAGGACTCTTTGTTAATAATAATAAATATAATGTATGGAGATATACCTATCTCATAGAGCTGGAAGGGACCCCGAAGGGTCATTGAGTCCAGCCCCCTGCCTTCACTAGCAGAACCAATTTTGCCCCAGATCCCTAAGGGCTGAATCCCTAAGGGCTGATCCCTCAAGGATTGAACTCACAACCCTGGGTTTAGCAGGCCAATGCTCAAACCACTGAGCTATCCCTCCCCTGTTGCTTTTTACAGATCCATACTAACACGGCTACCCCTCTGATACTAAACACAGATAGTGGCTCATTTCCACCTCGCATTGAAAAGAGTTGTCAAAAAGTTTACACCACTCCTATTTTGCTTGCCAACAGGCTCCAAAGTATTTGCACCCCACAAGTTCTCTTGCAGGTTTCACCCCTTCCCTTTGGGCTAATTCCATTTAAGAAGAATTCAATCTATATCGCCTGACCCTGCACCATATGCCCGTCCCACATAACATGCAGAATGCGGAGCTAGGGAAATCCCTTTCTGTACCAGCTGGGCATTATTTGGAAGGCAGTTTTTCCCCCAAAGTTGGCAAGGCTTCCCGGGAGCTTTAGAGTGAGAACGCAGGTTGAGCTCTGGGGAATGCCACTGACTTCTCATCAGCCAAATACAATTTACTATGTTATCTATGCGACATAGGGAACTCTGGGAGCTTTGGCATCTCTGAATGGGAGCACTCGATGGTTTAAGTGGGAATGTAATTCTCCCTAGCACTGTGATTTTTTTGTAGCTACCATCTCTGACAGTACACGTCCGCTGTAATACAGTACAGCCAGAGCATGAGGATTGATAAATCTTCAGCATAAAAGTATTCAGCAAAGCAAAAATTAAGCTATAAAGCAGAATCCCCTGACAGGGATATGGACTGGCTGGCCCATTACAAGGCTCCCTCAGGGCTTATACGCACACAAAAGCAGCACAAAACCTCATTGTGTGGATGTAGTCATATTAGTATATGCCCCTTTATACCATTATAGCTATTCCCTAAGAGGGGAATAAGTTATACTGGTATAAGGCACCTTCACACAACTGTAACTATGTCCACACTAGGGGGTTGTACCAGTGTAACTATATTGACTGAGCGGAGTGGTAATGAATCACACCCTTAACTGATATAATTAAACTGGTACAACATCTGTTTGTAGAATAGGCTTAAATGGGGACTTAATGTTGTTAAGTCCCTTGGGGAGAGAGGGTCTGTAGATATTCCCACAAAACTAAGGCCTGATCTACTCTACAAAGTATTGTTGGCATGGCCATGCTGGCTAGGAGTGTGAAAAGGCACACACAGCTGGCAAAATCCCTGGTGTAGATGCAACTATGCCAACAGAAGAGTGCTTTTGTCAGCGTAGCTAAGGTCGTTCCAGGAGGTGGAGTAGCTTTCCTCGTTATCTCTAGCCTGATTCTTGCCTGCATATTTATACCTGCCTCTGGAAATTTCCAATACATGCATCTGACGAAGTGGGTATTCACCCACGAAAGCTTATGCTCCAATACGTCTGTTAGTCTATAACAGGGGTCTCAAACATGCGGCCCACGGGGCTCTTGCGTGTGGCCCGCCAAGCTCCCCGCGCACCCCCGCCCACCCCTGTGCCTACCCGCGGGATTGCCCCCTGTGGCGCTGCGAGCCCCGCGCTGCTCTCTGAAGCAGCCGGCAGCACAGCGCCTTCGGGCCGGGGGGGAGCAGAAAGGAGGCAGAGGGCTCCTGCATTGCCTCCTTCCAGGCACCGCCCCCGCAGCTCCCATTGGCCGGGAACAGGGAACCGCGGCCAATGGGAGCTTCGGGGGAGGTACCTGGAGGAGCGGCAAGAGCAGCACATGCATGCACAGAACCCTGAGCCCCTCCCCCTGGGGCTGCAGGGACACGGTTCCAGCTGCTTCCTGGAACGGAGCAGCGCAGGGGGAGCCTGCCCTGGCCCCGGTGCGCGTCGCTGCCACCCCGGAGCCGCTCTAGGTAAGCGGCGCCGGGCTGGAGCTCGCACCCTGAACCCCTCCTGCACCCCAACTCCCTGCCCTGAGCCCACACCGCCAACTCCCTGCCCTGAGCCCCCTGCTGCATCCCACACCCCTCCTGCACCCCAACTCCCTGCCCTGAGCCCACACCCCCAACCTCCTGCCCTGAGCCCCCTGCCACATCCCGCACCCCAACTCCCTGCCTAAGCCCCCTGCCACACCCCGCGCCCCTCCTGCACCCCAACCCCCTGCCCTGAGCCCCCACCGCACCCCACACTCCTCCTGTACTCCCTGCCCTGAGCCCCCGCCACACCCTGTACCCCGACCCCCTGCCACACCCCTCACCCTCTTGCACCCCCACACACCAACTCCCTGCCCTGAGCCCCCTGCTGCATCCCACACCCCTCCTGCACCCCAACCCCCTGCCCTGAGCCCCCACCGCATCCCACACCCCTCCTGCACTCCCTGCCCTGAGCCCCCACCACACCCCTCACCCTCTTGCACCCCCACACACCAACTCCCTGCCCTGAGCCCCTGCAGCACCCTGCACCCCTCCTGCACCCCCTGGGGGCAGCGTTGGGGTGGGGACTTCGGGGAAGGGGTTGGAATGGGTTGGGGAAGGGGCGGGGCCTAATGGAAGGGGTGGAGTGGGGGCGGGGCCAGAGGCAGCGAGGGGTGTGTGTCAGTGATGCAGCCCTCGGGTCAATGCACTAGTCCTCATGTGGCCCTCGTGGTCATTTGGAGTTTGAGACCCCTGGTCTATAAGGTGCCACAGGACTCTCTCTCGCCTGTCAGCATATGCTCTCTCCCCACTAGGGGGCTTTGGCTGGCATAGCTATACCGGCCTCAAAGCTCTGTAGTGTAGACAAGCCCCGACGATAGGCAGCTTCCAGAATATGGTCTTCTTGTTCCCCCCCTCCACTCCCCCACCCCCCACACACACACACAAAACCCCCATTTTCTCCTCTTTCTTCTAGCTTCCCCTCACATACCTCTTGCATTTTCTTCCACCCACTGCACCACCACATTCCTACCCTATCGCCCAAGCTGTCCCACACACCAGAGGAACTCCCATCGCTTCCACCTTCCCGTCAGTTACTAGATGTCACTGCTCTCCTCTGGCCATTCTCCCTCCACTCCTTTGTGTTTCACGGGCCCTTCCTCAGTGAGTAAGAGGCAACGCCACCTTCAGTGCACTTGGCGCAAGAGCGCTAAGCTGAGCTGCTTCAGCACAACTCACAGGCACTTCCCAGAGAGAGGAACGAGGGGAAAAATAAGTGTAAAAGTGGAGACACCCTGCCTCCAACTGGCAGGCCGCCCGCTTGGTCCAAACACAAGCAACGGCACACAGAGCAAACCCGGTGCTAACAATGGGTCCCTGCTGTTCCAGCCTGGAACGACAGAAAATACTGGCTCTCTCTCTCCTATGTTGAAGTGGATCAGAGCAGAGACTACAGTGGAAAGAGTCACTCTGAAGGGGAAAGACTGGCAGACCTATGGCAAACTGGTGTGGCTGAGAATTGCTGCAGTGTGCCATGCAGTACATTTTTCGTCAGGATCATAAAGATCAGCCTGGCACAGAGAGTACAGAAAATCCATTAACCTGGTAAGAGTCTGCTCGGGTCTCTGAAAAATATAACAGTTACCCCACAGGGTGTTTTGAATGGAGAGACAGCTTGTAATTAGCTTAGGTGGGACATCCTAATTATCAGAGGCCTGAGGAAGCATCTCTTTGTGCGAGAGAGAGAGAGAGAGAGAGAGTATTTATTTATAGTTCTCTTTGCATAAACTCATTACATGCGGTCATAAATGAATGACCAAAACACATCACAATTTTCTCATGACCTAAAGATGCATATAATAATAGGCAAGCCAAACATGAGGACAAAGCCAGAGTCCTCTGTCTCCCACAGACTGTTCATAAGCAGAAGACATCTGCGCAAGTGTGCCAAGGAATAATATTAGTAAGGAAACAGTAGCTAATTGCAACTTGCTCTCATGCTGTGTTGTAACGGCCAGTCGTGATTTGCTCTTTGCTTATAAGACAGAGGACATGCAGAATTACATATTTTCTATACACATCTAATAAATGACTGAATTTGCATGTTTATAAAACCCTATCTTCCAAAGACCTCAATCCACTTTAAAAATGCAAATTAACATGAGGGAGGCAAGCAATTATATATATATAAAAATATAAGTAGCATCCAAGATATGCTAGGTTCTTTCGATGGATTTTAATTTCTATGATCCAGTGGTCATCTTGGCGTGCAAGAGTCTGATCTTGCAAGTGACTCCATTAAAATCAGACCTCTATGCCTACACAGAGACCCCTAACTGTAATGGGGCTCCATGTGCACTCAGAGACCAACCTGCACAAACCTATTTGCAGGACTTGGGACTGCAGAGAAACCAGACAGACAAAAAAGAGAAAAAAAATGCAAACAACGGGTTAGTTTATCGTGCTTGGAGGATGCTTTCCTAATTTGTACCCATACTCTTAACACATATATATGCACAACCTTTTCCAATTTTAACCTGCATTGTTTTTAGTTTTTTTCTGTTTATTATGGAAATGAAGTTGCCTTTTTTTAAAAATTGTTTCCCCATAATTATAAGCCCTCATGTTCTCATTAGCACTTCTGTAATACCGATTTCTAGGGTGGGCATATTTGTATCTGTATGGAAGTACTTATACCACTATAGTTTATGTAAGTTTCGGAATGGCATAATCTCCATACCAGTATATGGCTAAGATATACCAGTATAACTGCACTGACACTACAGCTTACTCGGTATGGCTATAATAGGCAGCAAAAATCATAGCCATGCGAGTATAACCTTACTAGTGGCCTCAGAGGCCAATCATGCAGTACACCTTCAACTCCTACTCCGTTTTGTCCTGAGCTAAATCACCAAGGTTGATGGTCGTTGAGGTGCAAAAACTTTAGTCAAACAGCAGTTTCTTCCACCTTCCTCACAAGCCTGGTACGCTACACATGGCTTGGCAGGTACACATGTCTGCCATGAGCACACCACCCTAAGTGACAAGGCAGAAGAAAGTGCCGGCTCTGTTTAACAGATCTCTGAGCAGATCTCCTTATAACAAGCATAGCAGAGTCTGTCAGAGAAGCTAGCAGATCAGTAACACCAGCGCAGCAAAGGCTGAGTGTTTTAGTCCTTTCCTGGCACTCTCCCCCTAGTACATAAAACCCTGCAAACCAGCGAGAAAGACTCTGTGCAAGCTCTCTTCATACAAAGAAGTTGAATAACTGAAGCAAAATACTGTGCTTGTCTGAATGACACACTGCCCACCAAAGAGCATGTTTTGAAATATATTGAGTGTCTGAAACATCTGCCTGTCTGGGATCAGCTGTATGCTGTCCCATCATGAGGAAGACTGAAAATGTTTTAGTCACAGGGGAACCTGTGGCCAACACCACTGGAGTCTAAGCACTAATGGCAATGATAATGAAAGAAAGCTCTGCGTAGCTTTAAAGCTGAATTAGAATCACCACAACTTAGTCTGTGACTCATTCAGCAGCTTGTCACTCAACAATCAAGAGAGATTACTTTGTAAGATTCTAGAAAAATCCATTCACCCATGGCCTGCAAAGAAAGGAAATCGGTGCATAAATTAGTGATTAATGCATTAGACCATGACACGGGAGAATCACGTTTTATTCCTGGTTCTCACACTGACCCCAGAAAAGTCCCTAGAGATCTAAGGGAATTAGGCGCCTAAGCCTGGAAAGCCAAAATCTCAGCCAAACCTCTCCATGACCCAGTTTCTTCAACTGCAAAATGGGGCAGATACTAATTTTACAAGGTAGTTGTGCACCTTAGTTCATTAGTATTTGCAGATTGCTGGGGGGGGGTGGGGGGGGGGAATCTATAGATGGAAGGGTTTATAGTATTACAAAGCACCACAATAGTTTTAAAGCAAAATGAGTATGAATATTAATGCATCGAAAACAGTCTCCAACATTTTCTTAGAAATTAGAAAAACCTCCGTACATTATAAAATGTCATTTGAAGACAATTTATTTAAGGGACAATAAAGGAACTGCCGTGCTTAAATGGCCAAATGGGACACTGCCAATGTCCTTCCTCCAGCAATGGCCAATACTGTAGCTCAACTCTTACTTCCACACTCAACATAACATACCTGATCAACTATGGCAATAGGGAAAAGTACTGCATGTGCTACTCCTGGGGGAATTCTACACCAAAACATTCTGTGCACAATATTTTAAAATTCTGAAAATTGTATTTCTCACAATAACACTACATAATCACACCAGTGTCAATTATTGTGGTAATTTATTTCAAAATACCTGTCAGCAAGTATGTCTGTAAAAATACAGACACACACAAAAATTCCCCCAGGAGTAGAGAGTTAAAGAAACCCCTATGCCAACCTAGTTCCTGTTTCTCTAGCCCTCCCCACCCTCCGGGGCCAGCCAGGGGTGAGATACCTGCATCCCCCTCCACACCAGAGCCCAGCCACAGGTTCCCCTCCCAGTCCAGACACCCATCCCCCTCCCCTCCAGAGCCCAGCCGTGGCGGTCTCCCCTTGCTCAGATACCCGCACCCTCTCCCCACCAGAGCCCAGACATCCACCCCTCTACCCTGCAGAGCACAGGGATCCAGAGGGAGGAACAGCTGATGCTGGGTCTCCTCCCCTCAGGATGTGCAGGGAACTGCAGTTTCTGGGAACCCTCTAGCTCCTCCCCCGCTCCCCTGAAGTGTCTTCTATGTCCAAGCTGGGCCCTACTGAATCCAGAAGCCCCTAGTGGCGGCCAGCAGCTCTGCAGCCAATTTCTGTGGGAGAAAGGAAATTCTGCGCCAAAAACATTAATTTCTGCAAAATTCTGCATTGCGCAGTGGCGCCGAATTCCTCCAGGAGTAAGGTGCATGTATGTGTGTTTCTTCTCCGCTCCCCAACTAGCCATCTATTTATGCCCTGAAACATACTGGAAGCAAGATTGAAGCCTTTGTCATTTATATTCTGGTGCATAGAAGGTATCACAATGGCTAGAATTCTGAATATATTCATATTAAACAAAATAAACGTGTCTCAAATTTCCTGAGAGAGTTTATTTTTCATATATGTAGGATATAGCACCACCTCTTTTTTCTTATTGACTTGAAATTTTATAGCCTCGATATCTTTATTTTAAATTGAATATATTTGTTCGTTTTATGCATCTTAGAACATCAAGTATTTTCTCTTGACTGTCACAGTTCTGAGATAAATAACTGGAGAGCAGTTGTCACATACATCATGTTTGGCAATACAGAGCTTTGTTAATATAGACATACATGGGGACATCTTTACTCTATTTTCATTCCCCACTCAAAATGAAATCAAACAAAATGAAAAGTAAGGATATATCAGAAACAGCATCAGAGATAGAAAACTAGGGCACATACAGCTTTATATTACTTATTTTGTTGCATTTTAAACAAAGTATAATCCAAGGGACCCAACGTTGTCAATATAAATTTGTATTTTTCCCCTCAACAAAGGCAGCTAAGGAGTGAGTTTGAGATAAATACAACATTCCTCCTTCTCAACAAGCCTTTTTAAAGTTCAGATTGTTTTCTCTCTGTTACACTTCGACAGAGTTTGTCGGGTAAGAGAGGAATATTTTCCCAACGAGGTAATGTATAGGTCATAGAACATGTTTGCATTGACAGTAGATTGCAAACACCATATTTCATGAGTCCCCGGACTCATCTGAAGCATACATCCGCCACAGTAAATGTAGCTCAGTTGTACCTAAAATGCACCTCAAAGTCTAAAATTCAGCTGCAGATCAACTACTTTCAGTCAGGAAAGCCTATTGGCCTAAGTTTTCAGACGTGTTGAGCGACTTGGGTTCCTGCATAAAGACACCTTTAAAGAGGCCTAGTTTTCATAAAGTGCTGATCACTCACCCTCTGAAAAAAAACAGACCCTTCTAAAAAGCATCTCATGTCCGGACACACACAGAGCCAATCAATATCACTAACCACTTTGAACCTGAAATTTAGGCCACTGGTTTCACCAGCACTTGAGGGTTCTCCACCATGCCTGTGCAGATACAAATGCAAAACACATAGAAGGCGGCAATCTTCCTTCTCTTTGGCACCAGTTCACACACACACTCCTCTTCCTCCTTCATTGTCATGGGTCTGAACCCCCCCATTACCCAAGAGCAGGAGGAGCTAAATCAGTCAGACACAGACTCAGATATTTATATTGGAAGAAACAGTCGTAGGTCCAGCCACAGAAATCTCCCCATCTCGTCCAGACCTAAGGAAAGAGATACCATTGCCTCATTTCATTGCCTGCCACCCACTCCTCCCTCGAGAAATTCAGAATTCCTGCACCATCTCTTACTTTTCCACACTAACTTGTTTATGGCAATAAAATGCAGCTATTTGCATGGAACAATTCTTTACTAATATTAAAGATCTCTCTTTGCACCAAACCCCTTTTAGGTCAGTTTTAACATAAGGAGACTACAATTTCACAGCAAATCCGAGTTGTGTCTGCTTTCAGCTAGCGTGGTTCCTCTAGCTAGGAGAGCACACAAAAGATCACACTCTCAATTTAACCCCTAGCGGTCAGGCTAGGAATTGGACAGTGAACAAGCTGCAGACAAGTGGCCATCCATCCTCAGTGACTGGACTGCAGCGCTTCTGCATATAAAATATCTTGCTGGCACTTCATCTACTTTCAACCCTGCATTTGGCAGAGAGCAGCAAAATCCACGGCTGTCCCACTAGGAGGGATGGAAATTATACATCTTTATCCTCCTTGATGTGCAACAATCCCAGAGAATGCAAGCTGTTTGTTTCATTTAAGCCTCATGCTGCAAAAAAAAAAAAAAAAAAAAAAAGTCTCTGTTTATCTGCCAGCCACCTTCTTCCTTCCGACTTGTTTATTTCTTCTCTCGGTCTCCATTGCTCTGTTTGCTTCCTGTGTTTAATGTATTCAAATATCCCCATGTCCTGTTTGTGATGGCATCTTTATTTAGGAGCCCAGTCCACCTGGTTGTACGCTTGCCCCTTGCCTTCGGAAAGCAGGCTATGCCCAGAGGGAACAAACAATTATAGATGATTGTGCTTGGGAAAAACAGATCGCTGAAACCAACTGGAACAATGAGAGAGATGACATTGGGTTCCTACTGGCAAGAGCAAAGGACAATGGGCCAGTGGTGGACCTGCCAAGAAAGAGGCAAGGCAGGGCTCGGCTCACCAACTACTGGCTGGATTGCAGCCAGTTTAGCCATTGTTTTTCTTTGCAAGTTGAAATCATTCACAGCTGTTTAGACCCAAATTTGCTCTGGAAACAGCTTGTTGCAGGCACGCCCCAAGTGACCACTTAAAGTCCGCACATGCAGCTTCAACTAGAATCCTGTTTGACCTTTAAAGACAGTCGCTAGCAGCCAAAATATTTTTGCTGGTCCTTTCATGGTCACAAAATTTCCCAATATCTTCTGGTAGCATCCTACCATAGCCACTGGACAAGCAGCAACTCCAGAGTGATTGACAGGAGGTGCTGTTTCAAAGTGGAGAGGAAGGGAGAGCAAATAGCAATCGCCATAAATATTAGACAGGACGATGCTACCGGATTGCAAAATTGCTCCCTCCCCAGACCCCGCCATGAAGAGCTGGCTGGAGCCCCGCTGACCCTTGCCCACCCAAAATAGAAGTCAAACTACACCTATGCCCGAGCCCCGTCCTGTCCCAGAGCCCCCGCTCCTCCACTGGACCCTGGAGTTTTTAATAGCACGTTGTGGGGGGCCTCAGAAAGAAAAAGGTTGAGAACCCCTTGTGACGGGTTGGATTACAGAAACCCCCTTGGGAGCTGCCACCCGATGTGCCAAGGCTACCTCTGTTCCTGTTTTCCCTGCCAGCTCAGGACTCCAGCACCCTGTCTTGCTGAGCCAGACACTCCTGTCTGCTCCAACACAGACCCAGGGTCTGAATTCCTTGCCCCAAAGCTGCAGGTTTACCTGAAAGCAGCTAACAGAAGTGTTCTTGTCTTTAACACTAGATGCCCAACTCCCAATGGGGTTTAAACCCAAATAAATCTGTTTTACCCTGTATAAAGCTTATACGGGGTAAACTCCTAAATTGTTCGCCCTCTATAACACTGATAGAGAGATATGCACAGTTGTTTGCTCCCCCAGGTATTAATACATACTCTGAGTTAATTAAGAAGTAAAAAGTGATTTTATTAAATACAGAAAGTAGGATTTAAGTATCAGAGGGGTAGCCGTGTTAGTCTGGATCTGTAAAAGCAGCAAAGAGTCTATAAGGTACCACAGGATTAACAGACGTTTTGCAGCATGAGCTTTCGTGGGTGAATACCCACTTCTTCGGATGCAAGTGGTTCCAAGTAGTAACAGACAGAACAAAGTAAGTCACCAAGCAAAATAAAATAAAATGCGCAAATCTGTGTCTAATCAAACTGAATACAGATAATCTCACCCTCAAAGATGCTTCAGTAAGTTTTTTTCTCAGACTGGACACCTTCCAGGCCTGGGCACAATTCTTTCCCCTGGTACAGCTTTTGGGATTCTTCATGATGGCTCCTCTCCTTTCCCTTTGTTCTGTTCCACCCCTTTATATATCTTCTGCATAAGGCGGGAACCCTTTGTCCCTCTGGGTTTCCACACCCCTCACTGGAAAAGCACCAGGTTAAAGATGGATTCCAGTTCAGGTGACATGATCACATGTCACTGTAAGACTTCATTACCCACTTGCCAGCACACACATATACAGGAAGACTCACAGGTAAACACAGCCATCTGCAAACAATGGTCCTGGTTAATGGGAGTCATCAAGATTTCAAACCACCATTAATGGCCCACACTTTGCATAATTACAATAGGCCCTCAGAGTTATATTTCATATTTCTAGTTTTAGATACAAGAGTGATACATTTATACAAATAGGATGATCACACTTAGTAGATTATAAGCTTTGTAATAATACCTTACAAGAGACCTTTTGCATGAAGCATATCCCAGTTACATTATATTTACTTATCATATTTTTATAAAGCCATATGACTGCACCGTCACACCCCTGCCCTAGAACATTTATCCAAACCCTTTTAGGCAAAAAAAAAAAAAAAAAAAAAGGAATTTCACTTCACTCTGGGTACTTTTTATTTAAAACCAGGTCGTCGTCCTTCCCCCCATCCCTTTTAAATAAATTTTAAAAAAACCCACACACTTAGAACTTCAAGACAATCTAAAAGCAAACCCTCTCAGTTATTTAGGGCTGCCAAAAATGAAAGCAAAGGAAGCCACAACGCAGAAGTTCACCTCTGATGAGGCTATAGAAAACGATGATCTTGTCATGGATACTAACAGACGAAAACCAGAAATGGTCTGTATATCATGTCACATTCCTACATCACTAAAACACAAAATTGAAACTGACAATCCTGGTTAATAATAGCATGTTATGTAACCTGGAGTTCTTCTTCTTCTCTACTGGAGTCGAGCAAGTGGACTAAGAAGGTCCTGTACTAATAAAAAGAACAAATCTGATTGAACTTGCAAACACGAAAAGCCACCAGCTCTTAATGCAAAATTTTTTTTAAAAATGGGCCAGAACCATGCCCCCTGGATCCAGTCACAAACCGAAACCTAGATCCTGATCTGAAAGTTATGACTTGGATCCATTTCTCAAAAGAATCCATCAAAATTAATTCTTTCAGAAAGTGCTGATCTCGGAAAGCTCTAAATATATTTAAAGAAAAAAAACTTTTACACGCTCTTAAAATTAAACATCAGATCAACAAGAATGGGCTAAACTATTCCCAGGCTAAAGCCATCAGTTACAGCACAGAGCTAACACACACAGACATGTTTACAAGCCCCACGAGTGAGAAGTTTATAAGAGAAGTGCCAGCGCGAGTTGATCTGTAGCCTTGAGATTTATGAGCACGATAGCACACCTTCCTGTCTCTATAGATGACCCATCTTTTACATGTCATTTTAACCTTACACATTTGTGTTAATTTGGAATCTATGACTCACGATTCCTGTTTTCCACCACATTCAAACCAATATTGCAAGGAAACTCTTGGGATTTTTTTTCCTATAGCTTAGCTGTAGGATGAGAACAGGAAGGGCAGGAAGAGGTAAAAAAAAATTAAACAAAACTGAAACTAACAATTCTGTTAACCTTTGTCTGATTATTTCAGAATGATACATTTCAGGATATCCATGTTTCATAGGTTACAGGACACACACCACTCAAACGGTAGAGAATTCAAGTGTTCAGCTAAACCGTTACTAAATTTTTATCGATTCAGAGCAAAGGTTTTAAAAGAGAACAGCAACAGACCTTGTATGCCATGAACACATCTTGATTTACACTCACTTCTAACCATTTCCATTATGTGGCCCAGTGACCATTTTGGCTACATAGCTGCATTTCTGCATGTGGATGTGTTAAATTTGCACTGGGCGCGGGTAACAGGGACACCACCCACTGGCTAGTTTAACAAACAGATTGGGTATCGAAGCTTTACATGCATGAAAAGGCAGCTGACAGCCCTGCTGGCATGCTCCCCGCTTATCTAAGCCATCTATAGTAGAACAAAAGTGCTCCCAAGCAAGTTTCAAATTCCAGTCTTAAATAATAAGTTCCCTCAGCAGATGAAGCAGACTTGCTGTACATATCAAAGGCTGACAACTCCCCAAGCTGTCCTTCCAGGAGGCCATTCTTTGGCTTACGCACTGTTTACATGTGGTTGCCAAGGCTGGAAGCTTTTTAAATACTCTGCCTATTTAAACAGCTCTGAAGCAATAGGGCTCCACAGGTGAAAACCAGTCAAACAGGCCCATCGGGGAGAGAGGGCAGGGGGAAGAGAGAGAGATCCAGATCAGATGTTCATGGCTAGCTTTAGTGTTATGAGTGAGTGGCTAATTTTGCACAGGTGTCAGATAAGACCTGCTAAAACAATAGCATCCTGGGGGCTCGATCTTGTGAGGTGTCCGGTGCTTCTTGCTTTCAGCTGAACAGCCCCTCCATCATCACTCAGGTTAGGAGCGGTGGATCAGGCCTTGGAGCAGCTTTTAAATGGACGGTTTACTGCTTTGTTCCATTTCAAAAGCAAGCAAGTACAGAGCCTGGGCCTGGGATGGAAAAATAGTGTGTAGGAGAAAGGGAGACAAGTGAGTTTACACAGAGCATAGAACAATGGGGCCCTGATCGCAGCTGGGGCCCAATGCAACTGTAATGCTAAAAATAAAAACTAAAAAACCCATCAGTATTTGGTATTTATATTACAATAGCGCAAAAGGCCCTAATCCAAATAGGAGCTCCATTGTTCTTCACACCGCACAGATAAACAGAAGGGCAGTCCCGATCCCACAATCACAGCTCAGTGAATTCATTGGGGAGGGGGAAAAGAGGTCCAGCCACTTGCAGAATCAGAACTTAGAACTTCAGAGCCACAAGAATTAACTAATTAAGTAGCCTCAGTCAAAACTCCTTCTAACTAACATAGAAAACCAGAGACAAGGAAGAACAAAATGCCTGAACTGCTGAGCCACAATAATGAACGTAAACGCCCCGTGCTCCTTTAAGGTCTCTCATTCTGTCGGCAGCTATTGCTTTCTGAGCACCATCACCTTTTCTGAAGCAGCATTTTAGTCCGATAATAAGTCCTATAAAAACTGACATTCGTTCCTCTGGCAAACAACTGCTATTTCTCTCTCTCTCTCTCTCTCTCTCATGAACACAACACTCAAGTCGCCAGGAGAGGGATAAGGTCAGGAGAAAACGCCTGGATTTCAGCCTTCAGGGAATAATTCCAATAGAAAACATTTGCAATATTCTTGGTATTAAATGCTCTTGGCAAAGACCAAATTTGTTAAAAGTTTCATTTTTGTTTTTTAAACCTCTGAAGTCATCTGTTTCCCAGAGCTGTTTTCAGAGACGGTATTGTGGGAAAGGGGAGATTTCACATAAAAGAAGCCAACATAACTAAATGGTAGACTGGGGCGAGGGCTCAGATATTGCATGCTGACCAGTTATTATACACAGAGGTGTCGTTAAATACCTACTTTAGACAAGCTATTATTGCCCCTACACTAGAGGTTTACATCACCCAACTTGCTGGAATTACTCATGCCTTGGTTCAAATCCACAGTTTGCGCAAGGAGGAAAAATAAATGTACATTCAAAGCAAACGTATAAAAGATCCTGATTTAGCTGAACGTCATTTTCACACGTAGAAGGTTTATCCCAAGATTTTGTAGCTATTTTGCTATAAATCCTAGAGCTTCCAGAAGAAGCTGAAAAGAAACCCATTTAATCATCTCTCCATTTAATATTCACATTTATTTTCTCCCCCAATACAAATCAATTATTATGTTAGTTGGTTTTCTTCCCTAACTTCCCTGATTCTGCAGATGATAAATTTCTACCTCAAATATTATAAAGGGAGCACCTAGTCCGTTAAAATGCCATTTTAGGTAGCAGCTCTGCTGTGAAGATTTCAGCGACGTAACATACCATTTTTAGTGACATCTTCAGTTTTTCTTGCCAGAGACGAGTCCATTGTGTTCTTGGAAATCAGAACTGACAAAAACGGCTACTACAGAGTAAGAAAGGCACCAGGGCCAAAAGGAGCCCAGGAAGACTAGGCTATGTCTACCCAGCAAATAAAAGGGTGACTGTGGTGCCGGTAACACTAGCTTTAATCTAGCTAACACAGATAACACTTAGTAGTGAAGACATGGCAGCACAGCCTTCACCGTGCCCTGGCAGATTCGTATTCTGGCATCCAGCCTACGCTGAAGTCTGTGCCAACCACATGTTCACTGTGATGGTTACCCTTGTTAGCTAGGTTAAAGCTATTATGAGCATGCCTACTGTGACAAAGTTCCTCCTCTACCTTGGTGGGTCCTGTGCTTACTGGCGGATTTGCTCACCTCACAGATTCACCCTGCGGGTCGGGAACAGTCCAGAGACTTTCCCCTCTGGTAGAAACCACAGTCCAGGTCAATTCCTCCTGTGTTTGATCAGGAGTTGGGAGGTTTGGGGGGAATCCGGGCCCGCCCTCTACTCCGGGTTCCAGCCCAGGGCCCTGTGGACTGCAGCTGTCTAGGAGTGGCTCCTGGTACAGCTGCGCGACAGCTACAATTCCCTGGGCTTCTTCCCCATGGCCTCCTCCCAACACCTTCTTTGTCCTCACCACCGGACCTTCCTCCTGATGTCTGTTAACGCTTGTACTCCTCAGTCCTCCAGCAGTACGCCTACTCACTCTCGGCTTCTTGCACGCCTCGCATGCACTTCCTCTCCCCTGGCTCCCCCTGGCCTGACTGGAGTGAGTCCTTTTATAGCATCAGAGGGGCCTTAATTAGAGTCAGGTGCTTAACAGCCTCACCTGACTCTTCGCAGGTTAATTGGAGTCAGGTGTTCTCATTAGCCTGGAGCAGCCCCTGCTCTGGTCACTCAGGGAACAGAAAACTGCTTATCCAGTGGCCAGTATAGCTCCCTTCTACTACTCTGCTGTTCCCAACCGGTCTGGGTCTATCACACTACCTTCAATCACACCTTCATTCGCGGTGTAGATGTACTCCGAGAATCCAGCAGGCCACAACCATCCCTAAAGCAGCAAGGTCAGGACAAGCCAGTAGCGGGGAAGATATCCGAAAGCCACAACTCTGCTATTCAGTGGTGGGGTCAAACCTTATTTTTCGTTTACTCGGATTTGCACCTCTCCTCCCCCCTTCTCTTCCTTTTACATCCCAAGGAACCCAAAACACCAAGCAAAACTCAACCAAAAGTTTAAACATCAGTGCCCCCCAAGCCACCCGTGGCACACTGAAAATTCACCAACATATCCCCCTGATCGAGTAAGATGCAGGTTCCATGACAAAGGTTTCACCCAGCGCTAAGAGACATCAGGTTTTTACTACTAGTAATTGCTTGTTTACTGTTCTGCTATTAGTCTAGATGGGAGATTAAATACAAGCAAAGATGATGGTAAGAACCTTTACATGGCTTTTTTTTTCCTTCTTTTTTTTAAATGAGGTAAACCTATACAATGTAGATGCATCCCTTGGGCTCTTGGCAAGTTACCAGCAGAGTCTTCAAGGTGACACAGTTTGAGTGTCCTCTGCACTAAGGTTTGCCTGACAGCAGCCACTCTAGAGAAGGCTCAGTACAGCACCGGCAGTAGTCCTCTGGTTTTGACAATTTTCAGCAGGTAGTTTTTAAATCTTTATTATTGTAATTCTGGACGTCCTTGTTAGCCATGTAACCATCCAAATCCCTTCTTGAATCCTGCTCAATGTCACCATGTGGCAAGGAGTTCCACAGACTAATGTGTGAAAAAGCATTCCTTGTTATTTTCAAATTTACAGGTCTGTCTCATCTTACACTGGGGTTACGTTCCGCGGTCAGTGTGTAAAGCGAAAACCGCGTATAGTCAAAATTACATTGAGTGTAATGGCAGGCGNGGGGGGGGGAATAAAAAATAAAAAAATAAAAGAATGCAAGAATTAAGGTTCAGCACCAACATTAAAGAAGCTGCATTGGGAGCACACAGCATTTTCCTCTGGTTAAACTGATTACACAGAAAGAGAGAGAAAGAACCCTCACCCAATAAATTCCACATAGGATGTTTAACAGCTGGGCTAACAAAGCAGCACCAACTAACTTTCACATTTCCAACTTCTTCAGGTGACCTGAAAAAGAGCTCTGTGTAGCTCAAAACCTTGTCTCGCCCACTCACAGAAGTGGGTCCAATAAAAGATATCACCTCACCCACTTTGTCTCTCTAATATCCTGGGACTAACATGGCTACAACAATGCACACAACAATAATAAAGCTGGACAGTACGTTCATTAGACTTACTCTCAGAAATATTGAAATATTACATGCATCTGCCTTTTTCAGCCAGGTATGAGAGTTTTGTAATTTGTGCACCTAACAAATAAGCTTGGGCAAATTCTGAACAAGATACACCAGCTAGACTCAGAGATTTCACAAGCCTGCTTACCCCTGTTTCCCAAGCAATGGGAAGACGTCCTCTGCATCAGTTTGTTAAAGGCAGCTTGCAACCCACTCCTTTAATGTTAACTCCTCTGGAAAAACTCATGCTACATACATATACATTTCATGGATTGTTCCCAAAAACGCCACAGCGCATAGCCATGCCTCAGCAGGAGACAGCAGATTTGTTATGTTTCTCAACATATTTCTTGAGTGGCTCTTACAGACTTTTCAGAAGTGAAGTCTGGAATGACTGGGCTTACTGGAATCTCAGTACACAAAAGCTGCTTGTATTCTATATTTATTCATCAATAAAAGTGCCAGGTCACTCTGCTATTTACACTGAAAGAAGGTATTTTGCTTGGGGGAAAAAAAAAGAGCTAACCAAACCTGCAACCAGTATTACCATTAACCCCCTTTTCCTCCCCAATAATTTAGCAGTGCAACTTTTCTTCAATCCATTCTGCAAAATGAAACTTTAAGTGCAAGTGGAAATTGAAATAATGAGTTCTAGCTTTTTATTGATTTTTTTTAAGACCTCAAAGACCGCAAAAGGCTTAAAGAATAACACTGGGGGTCTTTTAGTTTTATAAATCAAGCCACAAACACTAGTCAAAGGAACAAAACATCTAACCTCCCTCTTCAAAGAGAAGAAAATTCAGCATCATCAGTGAATCGCCTATTGCTCTTCCCCGCTGTGCCTAGATTTTGAAACACACATGGGACCCAATGTTAGAAGACCTCTGCAAAGTCTCAGCACCGAAGGATGTTAACATTAACCTCCCGGCAGGTTATGTGGTTGAAATTGTGTTAGTATAAATACATGCATTGAGAGAGCTGCATGCTATATTCTTCACGCACAACAGGTTCACATTCATCTTGTCACAACTGAAAAATTAGCATCTGATCACATAAGAATTTCCCCACACTTTGGCCAGAAATACAAGATACTCCTGCCGGGGGCTTTTAATATTCTCTCTCTCTCTCTCCCCCCCCAACCCACACAAATCTGGTGGGTCACAGTGCTGGTTGCATACACTTGGTCATTCAATAATTTAAGTCAGACCTCCATGAAGTATCAATGCTTCAGTTAGGGTCTGTATTAACTGCAGAGTTAGGCTGGGCTTCCCATCCACACTCCGAACCCTCTCATGCTAGTTTAGTGGTGTTTTCAACCCAGGCTAGCTGGCCCCTCATGGGGGTATAGGGCTCTGCTTTCACTGGGGCTGGTAACCTACCCACTGTAAGGCTCCATGGGACTAGAACCGGGGTCTGTGGAGCCTGGGACAGCTGATGTGCCCACATTGCCCCCGGGGAGGCCATGCAGAGCCACTTCCAAAGAGCGCTGTGGAGATTAGGTGCCGCAGGAAGTACAAACCAAAGGGACCAAAGCAACAGCACTCTGTGGCCCTCTGATTGGCCCATGCAGACTATTTAACCCTGGAGGGTGCCCGGGCAAGTTGCCTGGGCAACTACACCGACTTTTGTCCTGCTGTGACTCTGGTCTACACCTCGCTTTCTCGCCTCCAGTCTCTTACCCCAGCTTGACTCTTGCTTCCTGATTCCAGCCCGATACTACCTCTGACCTCCGGTCTCTGACCCCAGCCTGATTCTTGCTTATCGATCCCAGCTCTAGCAATTACGCCGATCCCTGCTCGCTGACCACCAGCTCACGGCCACCCTTCACTCGTGGACACCAGCCCAGCCATGACCGCTAGGCCGGACTGCCTACGCCCCGGTCCCTTACAGCCACTTTGCAGTGAGGATGCAGACTTGAGGGCTGGATAATTCTCCCATGCCTTCCCACAGTTCTCACGTGCCCAGAAACACAGACAAATTCTCCCACAATTCACTGGGAAAGAAGCAGAAAGGCTCAGCTTACCTCAGCGCTAAGAATCATGGGATGAACCAAGGAGTCTTAGCGAGACACACACGGGAGCGCGGCACCGGTGAAGACGCAGTGACTCAGGAAGGGCTTTTCAGTCTGGCTGCTCACAGCGGGGCTAGGCTAAGCTAGTCATCCAGGCTAACACGGCAGTGACAACAGATCCTGACAGGCCAAACGGCTCCATATTTAAGACACTTGGAAGCAGATCTTGAGAATAAAGATTGAAAGCGAAGAAAGCCCTTGAGCCCTAAATCTAACGACACCCTTTACCACACGCTTTCCTAGATCAGGGCCAAGCAGGTTCACAAAGCAACCTGATGTGGCTCATGATTGACACCGGATGCCTTTCAGCCAGGTCACTCTCATGCATGGAGTCTCATCTGCACAAGCCTTTTTCAGCAGCTCTCACACCAGCAGCGGGAGCACTAGCCTGGCCAGGGCACAGGTGCTTTTACTGCCACATTGTCTCGACCTCCATGGTAAGGAACCATGTTTTAGCCCAGGTACAGACCCGCGCTGAAGTGCAGCTTCTTAAGCGGACGAGAACACTGGTTTGGGCTGGACCAGTCACAAAAGGAAGACAGCTTTTGAACTCTGATATTTTGGCTGTGCAGACTGGTTCTACAGCTGTTTGTGATCTTTGCTTACACCGCACACAGTAAGTCTATTGTCTGGGTTAATAACTCCTTCCCTAAACACTGCTACAGTCACAGGACAGACAGCTCTTCCACACCGTTTTGGAGATGTACTGGAAGGAAATACAGTGTTGCATGGTAAACCAACGCAGTTTATAGCACGAAGCAATGCTGGATTTCAGCACTGCAGCAACTTGCTCGGCTTCGCAACAAAATGGTTCATAATCAGCATTTTTAATAATCAGTGCTTTCACCTTAGCCTCCTTCTAAATATAGACAGTGCTTTCCCTGTTGGGAAACAAAGAACGCTGCAGAGAAGAGCAGTTTCAAGCAGAAGCCGTCAGTGAAGCAGAAAGTTTGGAAACCACCTGAGATATCAGCTGTGCCACTTTTTCCACCAGATTGTTTCATCTAGCAAATAGAGTACGTGCTTTTCAATAAACTGTTAAATGCTTCGCTTTTCTGCCCATTCTATCTGCTGTTATCTTAATCCGGAAACTCTTAATAGAACAGCATTCTGTTCATCTGTTGTAGCGTCCATCCATCACTGAATTATGTTACGCTCCAACCAACAACTGCTCTGCTGCCTCCCTGAAGAGGAGGAGCAGATTCTTCAATTTTTCAGGGGCATAATAGAGAAAATTTTCTAAGCTATGAAGGAAGGAAGAGTTTACTCAGAAGGGTGGTGGAGCGGAAGCCCGAGAGAAGCGTTGTAAGAAAAGGCTCAGAAAAACAGCAGCAAGGTTGGATGCTGCAGACCTTGGACACGGATTAGAAGAGGGACCCTCAGCTGGAAACTGGAGTAGAGGGCGGGCCTATGTTCCCCAACCATCCACTGGGGAAATGGCACAGTCAGGACCGTAGATTTGAAGACTATCTGGGATGGTTCTTCCCACAGGACTCATACCCCAGAAGGGGAAGAACACAGTGACCCAGCCAAAGGGTCAAGCCATGAGAAGAGAGCACCGAGTCACAGCGAGAGAAAGGGTGGAAGGAGCTAATTCCCAGAACAGCCAGAAGGAGGCGCTCTAGCAGAGTGTACCCTTTGACACAGAAAGATAAAAATCCCATCCAGTCTACAGAGAACTCCATTAGAAAGCTGGAAGGGGCGGAAATGTTTGCAAACGGAAAAAGAATAAAAATTCACTCAAAGAAAAAAAAATTAGCTTATAATCATCTAAATTGTAGCTATTGCAAACAATTATTCAGGTATAAGAAGATAGCCAACAACTTTAGGGTAAACTGTGCAAACCCATGAAATATTATTCCACCGTGCAAGCTACAGGGTGCCATGGGTCAGCCAGTGTTCAAGTGGTGGAACGGTCTATTCCAGTCCAAGGCAGCCTTCAGGCAGTAAATACATTGCTTTGTCCTAGCCAAGAGACGATACCGGTTATTGGGAAGTGTGTGTTTCACCAATTACGAGACTAATGAAAATGTCAGGTCAGGTCACTGGGCTAGAAAACAATTATTTCACTTCCCAATGTTAAATGAGAGATGGTACCACAGCTTCATCAGTATGCAAATTACAAAGGACGGCTTTGAACTAACCCAGCTATCTTAAATACTGGCAGGTGCTCAAAATTAATGTACTTCTCTCTCAGAGGCAAGGCAGATGAATATCACCTTGTAAAAATCTAATCCACCAATAGGAAAAAAGCCAGGATACATGGCAAAGAACAGTAAGTAAGAATCCAACTCGGCTGGAGCAAAATAGAGCTCTCCAATAGCACAGCATCATAACTTTAGAAAGGGTCGAAAGGTCCTGCTTCAGTGCTTAAGCCAACCTCTAACTGTTAGGGACTAAGATGAGCACTTCATTGGGGCAGGTTACCCCACATTTCCCTACTGCAGGGTTCTTGAATCCAAGGATCCCCTGAGGCTTCCAGAGCTAGCCACGTTCAGGGATAGGATACTGGACTAGATAGACCGTGGGCAATTCCCTAGGAGAGTCCGGACTGGGCTACCGAGTACTAGAAGTGGCACCGAGTAAATTCATCCCAGGAGGAACACAGTGATTTTAATATAATACGTTGTAGCTACAAGCTTTTTCCAGTCATTCACCTTTTCAGAGAATGCGGTCACGGCCACTCAGCTATCCAACAACAGGGCAGTCGGCATTCGCCCATAGACCTCTCTACTCCTGGGGAATAGGAGGTATCCAACTTGCACTTGGTTCCTCACATGGCTGTCTGATGGGCTCGGACTTGGGTCTAGCCACATGGACTCCTTTAGCCTCCTTCGTGACTTGAAAGGCCATATACAGATTTTACAAGGTACCATCCATCCCGTTTCTAGAGTGCACAGTTACAAGACCATTATGTCTTGACTACCATCCATACTAGACCGTGTCACATGCAGCCAAGAAAGAACTGAAAACAAAACCAAAATGCACCCAACACCTGCAATCCTGATATACGGCTTATTACATTCGGAGCAGTCCAGCACACTGACCCAACTTTTACAGCTTTCAGGACCTACATCTTAGTTACCTTCACTTGGACAACTGCCTCCCTGTAAAGGAAAGCAGAGAAGCATTTGGCCTCCAAGGAGTGTATGAACATAGTCCAGAATATATACGCTGAGCTCTAACATTTCCTTATTGATGCAAATCAGTCAGCTCTCTCATTTCCTGGAGCCATATGATGTAACAAACATCTTGGTGATACCAGGAATACAAAAATAAATATTTATATATAAAAATATACAGACACACACACGTTTTGTGTTCCTTAGGTCACCTGAAATCACTAGGTCTGTAACTCGTCCCTTTATCTGTCCGGTTTGACATGTTTTTGTATACTGATGCTATTCCCAAATGCTCAATCATCTGATAGCCACTATTTTGGTTTGGCCCAGTCATACCAATTCCTTTACTCTCACAGGGTGTTTATTTGCATGCCAGGTCTGCTTTCCTTCTCTGAAGGCATCCTGCCACTAAGTGATACCACTAAGGTGGAAGTGAAATGATCTCCAACCCGGCAGTGGGTATCTTGCTAGGGAACCCCTTCTGGGCACATCTATAACCCCTTGACAGCACTATCAAAAGTTGGAGGGTTTAAATAGTCTCAAAAAAAACCCTCTATTGGTAAGCTGGCTAGATAGCTGATTAGACCTACGTGGTTGCTTTGCAGTGGTTAATACACCCACCACAAGTTATTACAGTAGTTAAAAACATAAATCAATCAAGTGTGTTCCTCCTCGCCGTAACAAAGCCCAGAAGGCTTCAGACTGGGAGCAGTGTTGAAGGGAGCGTTATCATTTTTTGCAGTTGCAGCAAGCTCTATTTATATAAAACACACACATTGTTTCTGTTGAAAGCATGCATATAGGAATTATCTCCTTTATCTCTCTTTCTGTCCTTGAGACACAGCTTGCCAGCTTGTTCTACTTCAAATTGTGACATGGTTTCCCTACTGGAAGCAAGAGAGGACAAGGCTGAACTTCAAAAGATGCCCCTAAAACTAGAATTTTTAAATTTTACTAAGCCTGGATTCCGAATGCCTGCATCCCACTATGACTACAGTGGAGGAAAAAGACAAAAATATCAAACTCTCTCTCATTTGGGCACTGCTAACAGTACTCGGAGGGGGCATATTCTCCATTTAAGCTCCATGAAGCTCAAGGAAGTTGTGTGAAAGGAAAGGAGATAGAATATACACTACCAACCCAAACCGGATCAGAGCCTGAAGATGGAGGCTTTTCTCCAATCACCTTCTTTGGGTCATATAATATATGGAGATAGACCTATCTCCTAGAGCTGGAAGGGACCCCGAAGGGTCATCGAGTCCAGCCCCCTGCCTTCACTAGCAGGACCAATTTTTGCCCCAGATCCCTAAGTGGCCCCCTCAAGGATTGAACTCGCAATCCTGGGTTTAGCAGGCCAATGCTCAAACCACTGAGCTATCCCTCCCCCTAAACCACTGAGCTATCCCTCCCCCTATATAGCTATATCTCTAAGCAATCCAGGAGTCAGATTTTCTAAAATGGTCAGCATCCAGCAGCTCCTTCCCATGGAGAGGGATGGGAGCAGACGACTTTTCAAATGTAGCCCCATATGTGGACACTTTTGAAAATCTGGCCAGGAGACTTTGAGAAGAGAGAAACTCTCTTTTGGTACTGTACTTGGTTTACATTTTGGTTTGGTTTTTCACAGCTATTTCTTTACTTATGTGTGTGAGGAGTTTTATATATAATTTTATTAAGCCTTGTATTTAAAACTCGCGCTCTCGTGTTAATAATTACATTTCGGTATTAATTTCCTGGGCAATTTTGACGACGTTTATTTAAAATCAGTATCTAGGGCTGTATTCCCTCTGCTGAGTAAGGTTCAAAACATATTCATTTCCTCATGATGGATGATGTTAATTAGATTGTATTCCCTTTGAAGTGCATGTGGTATCTGGATGGTTTACACCTGTTTTGGAGTTTTACCTTTTGCACTACCTTTCAAGGGAGTAATGTCGCTTCAATGGCAGGCAAAGCTCCCACGGATCGGATCAAGCCCTCAGCAAAGGAACGCATGTGCAGGAGTGGTTTGGGTGCTTTCCTACTACCACACATTCAGCAATGCAAAATGTATAGGCTAAACTTGTTTCATTGCTGAATCCTGGATGCACTGAAAACCAATCTAAGTTTTTACTAAAGACACTGGGGATAAAACCAAGCGACTTAAAACATTTTGGCTCTGGTTGCATTAATGCAGCATTATTTTTTGCCGCAGCAGCCACTGCATGCCAGGTGCTTTCCAAACTCTTAAAGAGGACAGCCCTTCTCCCTGGAGTCTACAATCTAAGGGATAGAAGTCGGGAAGGGAGACAATAGGCAATTTTCATACAAATTAGTAAGGTTCACTGTAAACAGTATGGCAGAAGCGGGTCTCTAAGAGGGACTTTAATGTGGACAGTTTAGGGGCCTTGCAGAGGAGTTCAGGGTGATCATACCATGCATTGGGGCTGCAATGACAGAGGCATAGACACAACTGTATGAAAAACTGGCGAATGGGCAGATGAGTTTGGGAGGGCTGGCTGAGTAGACAGCACGGGAAGACAAACAAACAGCATAACATGGGAGGATAAGTAGGAAGGCGCAGAATTCTGTAAGATCTTTGAAGGTGGTGACAGGAGCATTAAAATGTGTTCTATTACTGGATGAGAAGCCAAATGGAGGGATACAAAAAGGGGAGGTGCATGATCTAACCCAGGGGTCAGCAACCTTTCAGAAGTAGTGTGCCGAGTCTTCATTTATTCACTCTAATTTAAGGTTTCGTGTGCCAGTCATACATTTTAACGTTTTTAGAAGGTCTCTTTCTATAAGTCTATAATACATAACTAGACTATTGTTGTATGTAAAGTAAATAATGTTTTAAAAATGTTTAAGAAGCTTCATTTAAAATTAAATTAAAATGCAGAGCCCCCCGGGCCGGTAGCCAGGACCCGGGCAGTGTGAGTGCCACTGAAAATCAGCTCGAGTGCCGCCTTCGGCACACGTGCCATAGGTTGCCTACCCCTGATCTAACCAATGGGCATGGAAGAGGAATTTAGCATCAGCACTGTGTATGGACTCAAGAGGAGTGCTGTGCGCGTGTGGGGCCAGAGAGGAGGATGTTGCATCTGGCCTTTTGATAGGGTGACCAGACGTCCCGATTTTATCGGGACCGTCCCGATATTTCGGTGTCTGTCCCGCGTCCCGACTGATCTTTGGTCGGGATGCATTTTGTCCCGATATCCGCCGGCAGCACTGTGGGGTTTTTTTTCTCCTCAGCCGGGGCAGGACTCGCTCGGCTTTTCTTTTTCCCCCTCAGCCGGGGCAGGACTCACTCGGCTTTTTTTTTTTTGCTCAGCTCCCCGCCCATGTGTCCCGATATTTTCTTCCCATCATCTGGTCACCCTACCTTTTGAGCAACTAGTTTAATACTTGAAGTGACAGGTGCAATGCCCATTCCATTTTCATTTTGGAACCACTTTCCTTTTGAATGCGGGGCCAAGGTTCTCAGTGATCGGTGGCTAGTCAGAGGCCTGATTTTGAAGAATACAGGGCACTCAGTATCCACTGAAGCCAAACAGCAGCTGTTGAATATCAGTGCGTTCCAACTGAAGTTAGTCAACGGGAGCTGCTGGGAGCTCAAACATTTCAAAAGCCAAGCCACTTCCCTGGATGCCTAAATATGGGCTTAAGAACTGAATTTTAATCACACATTTTTGAATGTCCTGGCCTTCTATAATGATTGTACTGTAACTCACAGTTCAAACTCGCCTCCAAGATGGTTTTGAAAACAGCTGTGTAATGTATGCAGGGCATAAGTCTTCACTAGATACCTTTCAGAATGGATTGGGGTATTTATCAGCAAGTGTTCTTTACCAGCAGGTCTGAACACCCTTTCCTTAGTGTCCAGGGAAGAATAAGTTACAAGAAGAACTAACCGAAGAACCATGTTTACGCTAAATTGGAGGGGCAGATTAAGTGGAGGAAAAAGACTGTTACAGGTTATGACACTTCATAGTTACTGCTTAGCTGCACAGAAAGATCCTATGAGAATGGTGCCCAGCTATAGCTGATGAGTCACCACTTGTGTGTCTTAGAAATTCCTAAATATCACTATTAGAGAGACGAGGTAGGTGAGGTGATATCTTTTATTGGACCAGCTTCTGCTGGTGAGCTTACACAGAGCTCTTCTTCAAAGCGCTTCACTATTGCGGGGGGGGAGGGGGGGAGGGATGGGAGGGAAGGGGGGCGGCACATCTGGCCAAGATTTTGAGGAGAGTGACTGGCAGTTCTGGGGGCCCAACTTGACACACCTTAAAAAGGTCTGATTTTCAGAGGGTGGATGTTCAGCACTCTCTGAAAATCAGGCCCCTTTAAAAGTTTCTCACATCAAACAGTCAAAAACTAGGACCCCGGAAATCACTAGTCACTTTTGAACATTTTGGCTGTATACGCTTTCTATCAACTCTTCAGGTGGCCTTTCGATAGTTCATCTTGGAGAGTCAACAGCATTATTTTTTTTGGTAACTGCTACATTCTGTCAATAACAAAACTACGGAAGTCATTATGGAAGCACCATAGCAATAGTCACTGGGGCAGGGTGCTGTAACTCCTATCGACAAGCATTAGTATCCTAACACTGCAGTTTAATCGGCAATTTGCTAGTTTTTTTCTTGCCTATAAAACTCTTTGCTATGCTACTGGTTTGCCTGCCTTGAGTAACTGATGTGCAGGTTTAACCTAGCTGGTGAAGCATAATGGTCAGTGCTGAAACATATTTAAAAGAACTGTTTTAAACAAGTGCAATCAATAGTAAATCAATTTCACTATGTTTGCTACCTACAAATGGATTTTTACATATGCTAGATTATTATGCCAATGCTATTTTTAAAAAGAAACAGACAATTTTACAAAAAGGAATAGGAGGACTTGTGGCACCTTAGAGACTAACAAATTTATTGTAGCATAAGCTTTCGTGGGCTACAGCTCACTTCATCGGATGCATGCAGTGGAAAATACAGAAGGAAGATATACATGAAACAATGTGTAGCCCACGAAAGCTTATGCTACAATAAATGTGTTAGTCTCTAAGGTGCCACAAGTACTCCTGTTCTTTTTGCGGATACAGACTAACACGGCTATTACTCTGAGACAATTTTACATTCACCATAAGTAGATTTATTTAAAATGATACAAGAACATCAAGTCAGAGCACAAATCAACCAATTCCTTTCCGTGGTGAATGCACGAGTCCTGAAATTCAATCTCCACTACAAGGCTTGACCACCAAGCCCAAATTTTTGCCCACTTGATTTCCATTTGTTCTGAAATGCAAAACAGGCTACACATACACACCACCCACCCCATGGAAACTTTGAAAATTAAAACCCACTCGATTATCCTGCCATAATGTAACAGATGCAAGAAACAGCCCTTGGCCACATTTTGCTTATGCCTCATGACCTCAATGTTTTGACTCAACAATTGTGTTTTCTGCCAGTTCAGTTGCAACTCAGCCCTTCGTCTCAGAGGGAAAGATTATGCTATAAAAGGAGCATTTTGTTTAATCAAAACATCTAATGAAAAACGGTGCTGGTGGTTGAAATCAGTTTCCTTTAGGAGGAGCTGGCTGTAATCTCTTTGGGACTTGTGGTTTTAGCTATTCTTATTGTTCATTGCAGTTTCTGTTTTTCCTCCAAGCAGCGTAACCCAGCAACCCAGAAGAAGCTGTGATTAACTTCTTTGGAGATACACGATGTCATAGCAATGCAAGCCGGCTCTTCCCCGAAGAGAATCATAAATCTCAATTGCTCCGTCTTTATTACACAGCCATCTCACAGCACCAGAAGGGGTCTGAGTGAAAGTCTCATACACTGAGATTCTCTTTCCTTCCCTACCCCTAAAGAACAGTTTGGCTGTAGGCTTGTAACTCTCAGACTGGAGATCAGGAGTTAGAAGCTACAAGAAATGGCACACTTCTCAGAGCCTAGTCAATTATCCCTTTTCCTTGACACTCACAGAAGTAGCTTAATTGAATAAACATCTTATTAGCTGGCTTTTCCTAATGAACTGATACAGCACCTACAAGTGTCAATTGTCGGAAAATACGAAAGCCTATCACTTGAGAAGGGAAGAAATATCTGTACGCGTCTAGATTTTAAATAAAGTGATACGTTCACTTAAAAAGAAAATCCATGAAATAAAGTCAGTGACAATACTGACAGATCCAAGACAGAAACTCTACTAAAAATAACTTTATTTTTCAAATATCTTATCAGCACTCTAAAAAAACCCAAAGGGCTGTAAACAGAGGTGAACACCCACCTTCGCAGCCAGGCAACCTATCAGAAACAAACCCAAGGCACTTGAGAACATGTGGATGTGATATAAGTACAGCACACCATCCCTTCTGCATACTAAGTTCTTGGCAGTCAGCAGGGTATTGAAATTTACAAGAAGCCTCCCTCCCAGAAGAATGGCAAAACACGCTTGCTGGCACCTGTGACCCAAAGCAAAAGCTGGTAGAACTAATTTTACACCTCCCAGCCTTGACAGGATCCCTTTAGCATAACAGTTACACATGATAAGAAACTGGGCTCTGTTCAGTTCAGAGAGACATGGCAATTCATGCCTGTGTACCTTGAAAAATTATAACCAATTACTGTACCAATATGAGAGAATGGACCAGATCCTCAATTGGTGTAAACCAATGTGACTCCAGTGCATACCAGTTGAGAACCCGGTACCAGATGTGGCTGGGCTGTATCATTCTGAACCAAGCACCTTTGCGCAAGATCATGAAGAATTATCCCCAGGTTTGGGAAGTAGAGCTTGTTTTAAGACATTAATCAGAATGTTTAAGAGCTCCTGGATTTCTGGACTCTTCAGCTGGCCGGTAAGCAGGAGGTTAATTGAGATACAGAAGCAGGGATTTGTAATGTAATCACCACCTGACAGTTTGTAATCATCGCCTGCTCTTTTTTGCCAAGCTGGCCAGGGTTTGCATAAACTTATTGTTCTGGGACAATGTCAGCTTTCCTTTGAACAGCTGTTTAATAAATGAATAATAACCACAGCCTGGAGGTGCAGGTGCTTATTTTAATTTCTGGTAGATTTTTTAAATTACTGGTTTTGTTATCTCATGCATTTATTAAAATCCCTACTGCAGAGCTTCCATTAACACGAGGTCCCCGGGTCTTAGATGAACTCTGCGTGCTAGTCAGGAACAATGCTGCCAAGGCATCTGAAACAGCCCCCTTCCAAGTCTCCCGGCAATCTTTCTCCTGCAGTGCTGGACTCAGGGCTTCCCAACTGCTCCATGGCAGGAAGCAGCATTATTTACATGGCAATAGCACTCAGAGGCCCCCCTCAGCTTTGGCCCCAGTGTGCTAGGCGCTGCATAAATCACTAAAGAAGAGCCAGCCCCTGACTTGAAAAGCTAACCCTCCGAAGAGAGGGGTAAAGGTTACGAGACGCAAGCAGCGTGATCAGAGTGATGATAGGTGTGGCTTGTTATTCAAGGATTTGGGGGAGGGGGGACGTATTTTACTATTATTTCCCCCTTATATTTAAAAACAGCGGCCAAAGCAAACATTTTGCTTTGTTTGGATTGTTTTACCTCCAGCCACATGCCTGCGTCAGACACAGGGCTGCCAGCTGAACTCTCCCACCAAAACCCCACCTGCTTCTTGTTCAACCACCCACCCAAAAGCCTTCCCTTCCCGGGGCCCTGTTCTGAGCGTCAGGAGTTGCTGAGAGTTCCCCTGATGGCGGCAAAGGTGAAAGAACTGCCCTCTCCACCGATGAAATCAATAGGAGCCGATGAGTGCTCAGTACTTTGGGTTGGGAGGGGGAGAAGAGATAGACTCCAGCCATTTTCCCTAGCTGGCACAACATGAATTTAACTATGGGCACTATGAGGGGAGATTTTCAAAAAGTAGCTCAGGCTTTTAGGAGCAAAAGGCCCATTGGAAGTCGGGCGCTTTTGAAAGTCTCCTCACACGTTTTAAAAATATTGTTTGCAAGCAGGGGGGGAGGGAGGGGGCGCAGGAAGGGACAGGTTTGAACAAACAATCCCCCACCCCACACACAGAGTTCCTGAATGTTAGATAAAGAATCTTAAAATTGTACACAAGGGAACTCCTGGACTTCTGTTTCCCTCTAAGCCAGCATGACAGTGGAAGCTGCCTTGTTTTAAGAGGGGGGGAGGGGAGAGGAAAGCCCGTCAAGAGAGCACACGACTACAAAAAGGCACAATTGTTTTTTTCCTAAACCAACAGCAGCGGAGCAGAAGAAAAAACAAAACCATGCAGCTCTGAAGAGTCCAATGGCAGATGGGAAACGGACATCTTTATTCAGCCACACTATTCTGTTTGGGAAATAATCCTTTAGGAACCAGTTATCAGCACTTAATGACTAGTTTTGTGACTTACAGGCCCCCACAGTGAAAGAGGGTGGCTGAGGTTAGCACACTGCTGTAATAATCAAATTTAAGGGGATTATAATCATTATAAACTAATCAGAGCAGTATTATATATTTTTAATTAGCAGCTGCTGCATGGTTCAAGCATTAGAACCCCCCAGCTGTTTGCTAGTTAATGCAGCTAACAGCACGCCGAATAAAACACAGGACAAGCGCTTTTAGATTGGAAGTATATTAGGGAAATAAAAATTTGCTTTAAAAATACTATACACTGTAAAAGCCTTATTATAGGTTATTCAAGTGCTGGAATGCACAAAGAAAGAATTTTAGCCCATAAACTCTTGTATTAAACCTCACACTTAATGGCAACATACAAAAAGGGTATCATTTACAGTATCTTGTATATATTATTCCTTCAAACCACATGAAAGTCATCTGTAAACCCTCCAGTGTTTGATATAAACATGTAGTGTTTGTTTATTCATTGTAAGTCTACAAAAGGGGCGTATTTCTGCAGAGCCTTAAAAGGTAATTCACTGCATAAATCATCGAGTCTAAATAAAATTTGTCATCTGGATTTTCGTATAACACCACACTTGAATCCAAGATTCCCAAGTGCAGAAACAGATCTTTGTGGTTTTTGCAACCACCTCTGTTCAAACTGTTGTGTTGAAATTATTCTTCAGTTGCATTGTAAGTGAGAACCTTTCCACACGGTCACAGAGACAGGAAGGGATACTAGCCCCATCAGAGACCATTTTGTTTAAAAATAAAAAAAGGAAACCAAAACCATCGGCTAGCTCAACTGGTGAAAGCTCCTATTGAAAGATTTTCAATTATAAATAGGCCGATCAGTCCTGGAACATGGTGACTTGCCAGAAAGCTACTCTGGNATCCAAGATTCCCAAGTGCAGAAACAGATCTTTGTGGTTTTTGCAACCACCTCTGTTCAAAAACTGTTGTGTTGAAATTATTCTTCAGTTGCATTGTAAGCGAGAACCTTTCCACACGGTCACAGAGACAGGAAGGGACACTAGCCCCATCAGAGACCATTTTGTTTAAAAATAAAAAAAGTAAACCAAAACCATCGGCTAGCTCAGCTGGTGAAAGCTCCTATTGAAAGATTTTCAATTATAAATAGGCCAATCAGTCCTGGAACATGGTGACTTGCCAGAAAGCTACTCTGTAATATCCATATTTGGTAGGAATCTATAAAAACCCCAAAGAACAAGGCAGTCGGTCTTGTCTTCAAATACATTCTACAAGTTTCAAATGTGAGAGCCGTTTCCTTCCTTAAACCCAACCGTGCCCCAGTAAGAGAGGAGATCTGAGACACAGTATCACGGTTTGGTCTCATAATGAATTGTTGTAGCAAAGTTGCACCTGAGCACAGAATGGCTTCCCATCCCTATCTCCTCCACCTTGCTGCTCCCACTATAAAGGGTCCCAAAAGGCACCTGATGGTAGGGAACTTCTTCAAAAGCATGCGCTGTTCACCTCTCTCACGTTCCTGGGTACCAGAGACATGGCAACTCTTTCCTCGGCATCTTTCCATCTGAGGAAGAATCTTGTCCACTTCTTCATACAGATACACCTACTCCTAAAACCTGGAGAGCCACTGCTTAACACATAGTTTGAAGTAAACAAGCCTGTGGCAAGCTTACATTTGCAGGCATCAATATTACAGCTGTTTGCAGAGCCCACTCTAAAAATGCTCCCTAGTCTCCACGTCGGTATATATCGAAGTTTAGACCCTTAGTACAAAACCAGAATCTGAGTTTGTCTACTTCCACTACTCATTAAGCCAGCAGAGCATGGCATCTTAAATTATTTCACACTTTGGAACCACTTATAAATTTTACATGAGGGTCGTTAACGTTTTAATGGGAGGTACATTAGTCAGTAAAACGTTGCCAGTTATCTCCAAGTCGTTTTGCCCTCTAACACCTCAATTGAGTCCAGACCACAACCCCACATTGGGCACTTTCACCTGCCCCTCAATACACAAATGGGTTCATGTCAATAGTCGTCACTTTCGGTGTTTGATTTAGCTCACGCTGAAAATTAAGGGCTTTTAAGAGCAAGATCAGCAGCAAGGAAAGAAACAGCGAAAAGTGGAGAAGAACGAGGAATGCACAATATTGCCGTACACAAAGGGGCCAGGAGCTAATGTATTAAACATCATTCCAATACAAAGCATGCTAGCTGTAGGAGACGGGATGCAAGATACCACCTCCCCTCAGACCCTGTGCACGTGGTGCCTCCTAGAAAGAGCATTCCCGGGAATACAGACAACTTCCCTGAAGTTGTTGAGAATGCATGAAGAGGCAACTGGGTGGAAGGACGGCCTTGGAGTTATGGCACAGGACTGGGAGAACGGAGTTTTTCCTATTCCCCATTTTGCCGCAGGCTTTCTGTGTGACATTGAGAGAGGCAATTATTCCTCATTATTAAGGCTAAGATGTTGTCATGGCTATTTTTCGTAAGAGTAACAGACAGGTCGTGGGCAATAGTGAAAACTTCGCAGAAACCGGTGACCTGTCCCTGACTTACTAAAAATATTCATGACAAAAATGGGGAGCCGGGGCGGGCAGGCTGGGAACTCCAGGGTTCTGAGGAGGCGGAGAGCTGCGGGGGTCTCCTCTGCAGCTCCAGGGGTTCCCCCTGCAAGGAGCTGTGGGGGTTCCCCTTGCTGCCACACCCACCTGGGGCAGCTCCCAGATGGCACTGGCTGCAGTCACGGAGGTCTTTGGAAGTCACAGATCCCGTAACTTCCGTAACAACATCGCAGCCTTATTCATTATCCCACATCTGTAAATGGGGCAATATCTTTGAGGGCTTCCGAGATTCAATTCCTTAATATTTAGAGGCTTGAGATCTTGTTACAGAAGCGCAGAAGAGAGATTTCCTTAGATGCGTCCATTCCCAGTAAAGTCATTTCCTTGGAAACACACATAACATGGCGTCAGGTTAAACGGATACTATCTGTTAAAAGAGGACCATTTCTAATAGCATCTTTGAGCATCAGATATCCCCAAATCACATCGTCTCCCTCTCCTCGCCTATCTCCTGGTGAGTCTGTATTGTCTTTTCGTTTCTGGAATCCCCTTTGATTTTAAGACATAACACGTCAGTATGGACCAGGACTGACTCAGCTACTTTGGAGTAAACCAGTCTTTTTAAGGTGGTTAGCTGATTAGCGTTCAATTCAATCTGACAGGTTTGTGTGTTACGTTAATTGTGGGAACCAGTCAACAGCAGGGAAATGTTTTCAAAAAAAACCTTTCCCAACATTTCTCTCTGGTGCAGCTCCACTGGCTGCTTGCTAGCAAGCATACACAGGGAGCCTAGCTACAGCCACCATTTTAAAATGCCACATAGCCCTCTCTGAGCAAAGCTAAAATTAAATCAGTGAAGCCAGGGCCTAAATGCGAGCCAGAAGAGCCAAAATTCTAACAGCAGACACCGCAAGCTCAGTCAGAAGGAGAGAGACATTTATTATGACACTGACTGAGATAATAAGAGATGCACAGTATAATAAAAGGATTTCTGCCGACCTGTGGCACTGAGCTTTACTGAGGCATACAATAATGGATTAAATTGATTACTTGTAGTGTGGAATAATTACAAAGTCCTGGCGCTTTGGCTTCATCTCATCGTGCCCTTCCCTCACCCTCCCCAAGCTGGGGTTTTCACCTGTGAGACAATTATAGCACTATTAGAGATGTTCAAGGCAAGATTAGAGATAAGCCTGCAGGCCTGAACAATGCAAAGCCCCTCCGCTTCGATACGAGTGGTCTAGATGACCCAGTGGCCTCCCTCCAGACCTATCATCTATGCTTTTCCAAACAAGCTGCACATGTTCACAGCACTGCGGAGGGTTTGAGCTGTGTGACTCCCATTAAAGCTAAACAGGACTAAATTGCCAAAATGGGACTTAGTCTGGTTAAATCCCCAAGCCTCTCTTGAAAAATACAGTTAAGTGCTTCAGCTGCTTGCTTGTCAAAATCTGACCTCTGCAATTCCAGGGCAAATATGAAGATTTGACTGGCAGGAACATGGAGGGAAAGCAGATCCCACTAGCGACTGCAGAAAGCCCAGCATCGGAGAAGCCTTACACGGTCTGTCTCAACACTAGCTATTCCAATGGCTGTGTCATTTTCAGCAGTCATTAATGGACCAGTAGCCAAGATCACATGGTTATTTGACTTTTCAGTCCTGATCTACCAGTTATCATTCGGAAAGCGCTAATCAAAGGATCAATCCGGTTATGGCTTCCTGGGATGCATCTACTGGTAGACTGCGTAGTTGTAGCTGTGTTGGTCCCAGGATATTAGAGAGACAAGATGGGTGAGGCAATATTGGTCCAATAAAACAGATCACCTCTCCCATCTTGTCTCTCTCTTGCTAGACTGTCACATTACTTCTAACTATGGCAGTCCACAACTGAAGTGCACCTGCCAGGACAGTAGGCTTTGGAGCTACTTGAAAAGTTGGCATGAATTATTTGTTTACAAAGAACTAAAAATTCAGGTTACTTTTAAAATAGCAGTCAACACCCGGCAACACATTCTTCTGTGTCTTTCCTCCCTTTGGAATTCTCTCTTTTCTCAGAAGCTTCCCAGATGGTCTAACAGAGGCAAAGTGAAATCTATTTGCAGATCCAGGGTTTGAAGAATTAAAAGACTATGCTCGCCATGAACAAAGAGTGATGGGGGATTTCGAATGAGGGGGGATTTGATAGCTGCTTTCAACTACCTGAAAAGGGGTTCCAAAGAGGATGGATCTAGACTGTTCTCAGTGGTATCAGATGACAGAACAAGGAGTAATGGTCTCAAGTTGCAGTGGGGGAGGTTTAGGTTGGATATTAGGAAACACTTTTTCACTAGGAGGGTGGTGAAGCACTGGAATGGGTTCCCCAGGGAGGTGGTGGAATCTCCTTCCTTAGAGGTTTGTAAGGTCAGGCTTGACAAAGCCCTGGCTGGGATGATTTAGTTGGGGATTGGTCCTGCTTTGAGCAGGGGGCTGGACTAGATAACCTCCTGAGGTCCCTTCCAACCCTGATATTCTATGATCGCTTCACACGGTTGTACTCCTTTATTTCATGTGAGTTTACACTTCAGCTGGAACGAACTATTCCCATTTGCCATCAGCTGGGCATATTAGTTTCCACTGTATTTCAATCAATCTTAAAGAAGGTGACTGCAGGATGCTACAGTATGCTTGAGAAGAGAGGTGTATGTTTTTGCCATTTTATTATGCACATTTCTCTTTGCACACCTACTTACCTCCTCAAACACACACATACACAAGAGCAAACTATAAGGTTTCCGTGTTGCAAAGCCCTAGCCTAAACCAACATCCTGTAAAATTATATGATTTAAACACAGGAACACTTCACTTCCAAACCACAAAGGCCGCAATAAGCATGGAGTTGAATTAGCTGGTCCAAAAAAATATTCAGTTAAAAGTCATAACATTGACAGTGAGATTGGCTCATCTCCATCTATACTTAGAAATTTTGGCCTTCTATGTTGTGCAGTCAAATCACAAAACCAGTCCAATACATGCACAACAAGTTACAGAAGCACTAAAGAAATATATATTTGACTCTGTAAACCAATAGAGCAAGTTATTGGAACAGCACATAGGTAGATATTAAGCCTTTGCAACAAATTTCCAGTTGTACAGCGTGGAGCACGGGATCAGACCCCAAGTTCTTAGACGTCGTAAGACCATTCCCAACTCTGTTTACTGAAACAGTAAGAGTAAGTTCTATTTCTTCATTTTATTCATCATTTAGTTCTACCGATGCCAATAAAATTCATTTTGAAATTTAGAAGAAAAAAAATTCTCACCTCATCATAAATTGGTTAAAATATTTAATTTATCCTTCAACATTACATGCAGGGGGGAAACCCTGCTGTATTAGTACCATTACTTGCAAACTTTTCCTTAACAAGTTTGAATCTTTCTGAATTAACTTGGGTTTGCCTGGTCATGGAAGGCAATATTACAACTGGGTTGATTTAAAGTCATCCTTTGTTTGCTTTTATCCTGTTTCAGAATTCTATCACGGTCACTTTCAATATGAAAAACAACAACAGGGTGTGACAAGCCACTCTAGCTTCTGACTTCTCTTGCATCAATGACTTCATTGCTTAGGAGCACGCGACATCCTGAATAAAGTGTTCTGTGTTTGTACAGCGCCTTGCACAGTGGGGTCCTGGCCCATGCCTAGGGCTTCTAGGTGCTATGGTAATGCACATAAATAATACATAAATTGCAATTGTAAATTACAGGTAGACTGACACTGGCGACCCAATGGTTGATTTAGAGAAAAAGCTCAGCACCCAGGTTTGAAAAAATCTGACTCCCCACTGCAGGTCTTGAGGTCTTTTGAAAATTCCAGCTTAAATCACTTGAACGGTCTCTATTAGTCATTGTCTATTAGTCATTTTGTTGTTTTTCTTTTTTGTGAGTTGTATAGAATTCAGATCTCTCACACTCACCCAGACACACACCAAACTTCTCCCATATTTAAGATCTAGACATTTGATGGCTTACTTCTAACTGTCCTAAGCGTTTAGGGGACAGCCTTAGATTAGTAAAACACAGGACTGTTACAGCAAAGCCTTCCTTTCACTTAGTGCAAAAGGTTTTGGAGGCTCATAAAGCAGAGGCAGTAAACTTTAAAGATGTCAAGTATCAGAGGGGTAGCCGTGTTAGTCTGGATCNATGAAGGTGTGTTTGCTAATTCTGAAGGCAATACTTAGGCACTCACTACTTCCGTCCACTTAAAACACTTCCTTGTGGAGTCAGATGAAAGATCTCGGTTATCCAATAGTTCACATTTTCAAATTTTGGAAGCCATATTGAGCTCACATGTCGCCATCTTGGTCAACACCAGGGACTGAAATGGGACCCTCCAGAGCCAAGTTAAAGACACTCACGCTTTCGAGCTAAAGAGCGAGGTGCAGGTATCAAACATATCAATCAGCTTAACCCAGTGAAGTGTGGGACCAGTCCAGTGGTCTACCTAAAAGCACTGCTGTTGTAGGGTGACTCTGCCCCCAGCGCCCTCCAGCATGAGGTCACAGCACAACAGGTACGCTCAGCCTCAGTTTCCCTTTCAGTCTGCCTGTGAAAGGAATGTAGTCTCTCAGTGTCTGATACAGCGCCGGCCTCTGCATATTATGGATTTGCATACACCAGTGCAGTACCTCCCCCAAAACCTTGTAATAGAACCAGTCTCCAATGTCCACAGGAAAACAGAGATACAACAGGTTTCCATTCCCCTCTGCCGGGACATCACCTACAAATCACCCACCCCAGAGGCAATAGTAGCACTTGGTTCCCAGTTCTTTTTGCCAGGATTCAGGACCCCACTCTCCAGCCTATGTGACCAGCCTACCCGCTGCCCTTCATTCAGCTCTTTGCCCAGTAGGTTCCCCCTCCAGCAGCGTTCTGCTCCTCAAGGCCTCTTTGCCTAAGAGTCCCGCCCTTCCTCCAGGGATCCAATCCCCTGCAACAACCCTCTTGCTTCCGGGCTCGGCTTCCCAACCAAGCTGGATCTTCCTCTTTTTCCTCGAGGCCAAAGCCCGAGCCTCCTGCTCATCACCGAGCCCCAACTCTGGTCAATCTCACCAACAATCCTGCTCCAGCTCTCTCTCCTGGGTCTCCTGACGCTCTCCCATGCGACGCCTGCCGCCTCTTCCTTGCTGCTCCCTGACTCAATCTCGGGAAGCTCTCCTGCACCCCGCGTCTGACTCCTCTCAGGCTCTGACTCTCCCTGTCTCCTTCCCTCTAGGGCCCAGGTGCCCACGCACGCCCAACTGGGGTTTAACTGGTCAGTCACAAGTCAGTCACGGCCTCTTCTCTCTTAGAAGGCCAGAGTCACTCTGTGACAACTGCCAGTACAATTAACCGGAGTTCGAGGCTTTGCACGCTTGCGGCCGGATCCTCGGCGAGCGTAGCACCACAGACTTGGATGAAGCTCTGCTTTTACAGCAGCTGAGAACCTAGCCCCATCTCTGTGCAGCTGCTAAAACGCAAGGGTAATAGACCAATGGAGATGAGGTAGCAACTCAACACTGCAACGATCCCCTACGAGAGGCTCAGGAAAGTTCTGCTAAGGGGTGGAAAATGGGGCAAAGGTAAATCAAAACATGGGATCTTTGAAGGAGGCACAACGTGGGGGCTGGGATCCTAATGGCTCCATGATCATTTCCCCAAAGGAAATTAGTGTTTGGTGTTAGCCAAGATTTTCGTTTTGCTACCATTTTCATTCGACTTAAAATTTTATGAGCGTTTTCCTTAAACTTAGATGCTACCCGCTTTGGCTCATACATGCCTGGGACCACCACACTGAACCCTGCCTTATAAACAAACACATCCCCCCATGCGGCAATGGAGACTAGTCCAGTCACTTAGGCACTGATTGCAATCTGCCTAGCAGTAGGCTCCAGACAGGCCTGCAGAGTGCATATTCTGTCTACCGTGGTGGGTGCTGGCCCTGCTGGGTCTTGAAGTGACTGTAGCAAAGAATCTAAAGGTATCCCTAACTTAAAGACTGATCCAAAGCCCACTGAAATGAATGGGAGGATGTCCATTCATTTCACTGGGTTTCAGGGCAGGCCTGTGGGGACAGATTCTCAAGATGAGAACCTGGCCTATAGCTAACACCCACAACTGGAGCTGGAGTTTCCAAAGTGCACGTTGTGACACTACTGACCAGCTTTTCAAGAGAGACCAGCACCCAATATTCTGAGATCTTCAGAAACATCCAGCCACTTGTTTTGGTGCCTAAATGGGAGCTGAACTCTTCTGAAAGTCTGTCCTCCACTATAGGCACAGAGCTCCTATGAAAATCCTGGCTTTAATACAGAGGCCAGTATGCCCACTCTTTCAGGGAGCACTGGGAACAATGGCTGCAGATATTAAAAGTAGATCCCAGCCTGTGGAGGACTCAGCAAGACAAAAATCTTCGTGCTGTCACACACACACACACACAGCTCTAACGGCTTCTTCCCATTACTATAAACGGTGCTGCTTAGAAAGCTATTCCAGCCTCAGATACGGCTTGCTGCTTGCACATTTTACAGGCACTTCTCCTACAATTCAGTGCTTTCACCTGGCCTAAAAAAATTAGAACAAATGCACAGTGCCGGGCTCCCTTCGTATCGGGAAAGAGGAATTTGTACCTCGAGTAGAACATTAACTTCAGTGCTTTGCTCGGGAGCAGAGTACTGTACTTTCGTCTGGAATGCAATTAAGGGGGGGTGGGGGGGAAATGAGAAGTGCTTTCAGAGTAAATACTGCATTACAGTGAGACAGTCTCCATCTTCAATCACAAGAGTGAAAATGAAGGGCAACAAGAACAATCCATTCCTGATCATATGCTGCTGGACATCGTATTAGCAGAGAGAGGCACAAACATGGTCCACGGAGAAAGAAAAAAACAATTATCAGTTTGTTATATAAAAGGGGAAGTTGGTTTCATAATAGGTAACTGCAACGTATTCAGCATGCACTAATTTTATTAGCCAGACACACAGACAGCAAGACAGGTTTAATATCCATTAAAAATAATTTTATGTCTGGTATCATTGTGCTTCACAGCATTCAAAAGAGGATTAGGTGTTTATATGGATAACAAGAATATCCAGAGGCATAATCGCATATTAAAAAACCCTCATGCTTCTGGGCATAAGCCAGCCTTCAACAAGTGGAGGGATCAGGAGGAAACTTTCCCTAGAATAGATTCTCTCATACCAACCTTATTCAGGATTCCTTTACACCAGGGGTAGGCAACCTATGGCACGTGTGCCGAAGGCGGCATGCGAGCTGATTTTCAGTGGCACTCACACTGCCCGGATCCTGGCCACTGGTACAGGGGGGCTCTGCATTTTAATTTAATTTTAAATTAAGATTCTTAAACATTTTAAAAACCTTATTTACTTTACATACAACAATAGTTTAGTTATATATTATAGACTTATAGAAAGAGACCTTCTAAAAACATTCAAATGTATTACCGGCACGCGAAACCTTAAATGAGAGTGAATAAATGAAGACTCGGCACCCCACTTCTGAAAGGTTGCCGACCCCTGCTATACACCTTCCTCTGAAGGATCTTGTATTAGCCGGGTCTGTGACAGGTTACTGAACTAGATAGACTGCTGATCTGATAAGACAATTCCTACATCATGGAAAGCAATATTATTCCGGTGTGATTTAGATTCCAGGATTACTCATTAACATTAAGGAGAGTTTGAACACGATACAATTAGCACATCAGAACAATCCTGCCAAAAATAAAGGACTCATAGCACATTAAAGGAACAGAACTATATTAAGAGAGAAATGGGTAAAAATAGATGTGCCAGGACACAACAAGCCTTCAAGTTATAGAAGAGGCATCTGGAACATCCTCAAATTCCCTCTCGACTGCTGCCTCTCTCAGTATTCATTCTTCTTGAGCAAAAGCATTTTCAAGTGGAACAAGAAGGCACGGCCTACTCGTTTTAATCTCACACCATGTGGGAGGTCAGAAAAAAAGAACCATCTAAATCCTGGTCTTCTCACACGTGGGCCCTCCCTGCCCAGAAGTACAACTTTGAACCAAGTTTGTAGCCAGCAAGCTCAGAACAGCATGTGGCCTCGTGCTTGCAATTAGCATGGATAGAACTCAGGTCTTGATCCTGCAACGAAGCATAGACTTGCCTGCATGACCAGGGATGTGACGAGTTACACTTAGCAACAGGCATCGGGTACACTGGAAGATGGACAGGAACTTGCTAGCATTAGGATCGTTTCACTAGGACTGGAAGCTGCAGCTCTCAAGTTGTAACCCAGCCTTCCATGCCCAGCTTGCTGGGCATTTTTTTGGCCGAGATACCCGGTGCCCAATTCATCCCTGTCCTGTACCTTGTGCAAGCACTTGTGCCAGTGAGTGCACAGTGGATCTAAAATATGCAGCCAAATCACAAAGAGAACATTTACACTCCCCTGAACACAAAGATACATGGCAATGATGAACTGGGCCACTCTCCCCAAGGTAAATGGAAGATGCTGCTACTTTGCACCCTCACAGGTGTGCTGTGTGAATTAAATACTATTTGTACAGAACTGTGAAAATGTAAGACACTGCACACAAGTAACATCAACCTCTGCTTGTCTACAGTGAAGGAATTCCCTTTAAAATAACCCACGTGGCATTTATGCAAAAGGAATATACAAGCAAAGTTTGTACCGCCTGAAATGAATGACTAGCAGCCTGAGTCCCCCATTACAATCAGGCTCCTTTCACCATAAGTGTAATTTATACCCGATTTATCACTGTATTCTCACTCACACTATGGCCTTGGTTGTTTCAGTGACCCTAGAAAGGTGGGCTTTATAATCCATCCCTAAGTGGATGCAGATCACATAATATGCTGCTTTAATTAATGCTTAACGCTTATAGAACCCTTTTCATCCCTAGATCTCAAAGCCCTGTACAAAGAGGTTGGCATCATTATCCCTGTTGTACAAAAGGGGAAACTGAGGCAGGAAGAGACAATGACTTGCCCAGCAGACCAGTGGCAGAGCCAAGAATGTAACGCTGGTGTCTCAAGTCCCAGTTCACTGCTCTATACACTAGGCCACACTAAATCCTCTCCACCCACCACCACTGCCTTTCAAGCACCAGGGTGCTAGGTACTGTACATACATATAGTGATAGAGAGTCCCAAAAAGCTTGAAATGTAGAGACAAGACAAGAAAGAGTGAGAGGAAACAGGCACAAGAAAGGGAAGCGGGTTGTTGAAGATCAGACAGCAGGGTAAGTGCATGTCTGGAAATATATATATTTTAAACAGTAGATTTTATCATTACAATAATCATGTCAACCTATATTGCTTTGCATACTGTATCTGTCCAAATAAATATAGTTCTGGTAAGTGGTAAGTTGCAGGTAATAACGTAGAACATTTAGGCAAAAGAATCGTTGCCATTTTCAGAAGCATTAATGCCATTTATCACTTAAATGTTTTAAAAGGACATGATGACTATTCGGGCGTNTGGACTAGATGACCTCCTGAGGTCCCTTCCAACCCTGAGATTCTATGATTCTATGATGACTATTCAGGCGCATACACAGCCTTTTCAGCTTAAATTATAGATTTCCTAACACTTCGAGCATCACATCTGAACACTGAGGACCTTGAAATTCTGTGCTGTCTTTTCCCTATGGTTCCCAAAGAATGAACCATATAGAAATTTGACTTTTAATGTCTACACTACACTTTCTATTTTTTTTAAAAGTGTAATAGAAAATTCAGGGGAACAAACAGGAGCAGCTGTGTGTGAAAATTACATGAAGTCAGAAACCACTAAGTGTGATCCTGAGGACAGAGAAACACTAAGTCAAGTGCACAAATGCCTTCCACGTGTTCTGGATGGAAAGAAGCTGAATTTTTTAAAGACGAACATGGAAACTGCTTTGAGCAATTTGTCATTTTCAATAGCAGCTCTGGAGCGAGAGAGAGATTTAGACAAGTTAAACAACTTCCTGCTAGAGTTGCTGCATGCAATACTCAAATACCACTCATGGCCCTTTATATAAAGGATATTTATATTTAAGCCATAAGGCAAGACTTTGAAATGTTGTTCAAAGTTTGACTTAACCTATTAGGGGGAAGTGCCAAGTTTGAAGATGGAAAAGGACATCCCCACCACCACAACACCCTACTCCATTTTTAATCTAAATTCCAGGCAGAAGAGTTGGACAAACTCAAATTAAAAGGTGCAAATATTTATTGTTTACTTAGTGACAGAAAAATCCTTTAGAAATGTTGTCGTTTTCTCCAAAGGCCCAAAAGTTAGACCTTAATACAACCCATTGTGCCTAGAAGATATTACCAGACATAGCATATGAAAGATCATCCAGCAACAGGTTAATGACTGAGCACTTCTCTTCTGCAGAATTTGAGCTTTCGCTTTTAAAACAAATGTTTCCAGTTCTTATGATTGCAAAGAAAGTCGTCTGAATGTAAACTGGTGCAGTGCTTGTCTCAGGCTAGCTAGCTGCATTCACAATAATTCTAAGGCCTTATTTACACTAGTGAAATAGAGCAAAAATATTCCCCATTGCTGCTACTACTGGTTCAATTGCACATTGGAAGCCCTAGTGTAGACAAGTTTCTGGCAATGTCCAGCATTGTCAGAGCAGATTTAAGCCAGAAACCACAGGAGCCTTCTCTATGCTAGGCCTCCTGCCAATTGCTAATGCCAGTGGGACGTTCTTGCTCAAATTCCCTAGCATAGACAGGGCCTGAAAACGGAGTGAACTGGACTCATTCATCTCAGAGTGCTGCTCAACCAAATGATGGATGACAATTTAAACAGATCAACAGTGGTAACTACTCAACTGCTGGTCATTTTAGCAGAACCACTAACTACCCCAGTACTGTAGGTGAAGCTTGAATCTCTCATTTTTTAATCATCTAACTTGATCCCTGCACAAAATGTCCGGGAATCCCAATAATATGGAGGCACTTCTAGCTTTTTATCACCAAATGTGTCTTGTTTTTGAGGGGTTATGAATGATCCTTTAAGAAAAAATTCACAGAAACCCACCTTTAGATAGTCCCCTGTGGTAGCTTCTCCGCTGGTAAGGTTTATATGTGCTCTGCATGCATATGGCTTGCAAGACCATTATTGTCAACTATTGCAACTTTATTATAAATCTCATGTCATCTGACATCTTCCTTAAACCCCCAGCTCTGGGAGATAAATTATATGATAATCTCATCCTTCATTTAAAATGTAAAAAAAAAAAAGTTTCTTACCCTCTTGGTAGTGGAGAAAAGCTTGAAACACACAATTTAATGGTACTCTAAAGGCTTAAAAACCAAAAGGCAATTAAAAAGAACCAATATTTATTTATTTAAAATCTCCTGGCTTATAAACCAGTCTCATGATTTCTGAATGCTTGGGCTTGGTAATACTGACTGCTTGTAGAGTATATAAATTAGCATTTTAAAAGATGTTTTTAAACTCAAGATAAGTCAGAGCACAGATATGCTCCCAGACTTGGCATTTTCAAACCTCTCCTGAGGTTTAGCTTAATGAACTTAAGCAGACCCTAAATCTCAGCTAAATGCATAAAGCAGCATTCTACACCAGAAAAATATGGCTGTGAGTTTCACATAAGCCAGTCTATATCCTTGAGGAGGGGGGTCATTAAGTCTGCCACATGCTTTCGGGTACTGTTAAAATGGGGTTCATTCCCAGCTTCATTGCAGGCTAAACTATGTTCTAAGAAGATTGCTGTATGGCAACTGGTTCCCTTGACGCAGTAAGATCAACTACATTGACAGCCATAATGTTTTCTTTCATGAATTCTTATGAAACTAAAGGGGGGGGGGAGGGGGAGGAGAAAGGCCAGTCTCATCTCTCCCTGTTAAATAAGCTTGTTCTGTGATCCCATAACGATGGGTTACAACCATCACAGGTAGCAGGACTGGTGAGCAAGTCAGGGTCTAGAGGCTTTGCATTGACTATCTCCTTGAGAAGCTGAAGAAAGGAAATGCTACTCCGACAAGTGAGGTGTTTACTCAAGATCTAGAGAGAGCCGAGATTCAAAACTGAACAAATAAAAGCCGACCCCAGGGTCCCAAGAACAGACTACCATTTTGCACACACAGGTTAGATGTTATGGGAAAATCCTGGCTCCAGTGAAATCAATGGCCAAACTCACATCAGCTACAGAATTTCACCCTAAGGATTTATCAGATACATGTTTTGAACACTTGGAAAACCAAAGCATCTTAGAAACGCCAAAGCGGGGATTCCCAGATTAACATGTGGTGATGCCATCACACTTCCATCTTTATTATTTTATTACCTGGGACCCACAATAGCAGTATCTAGAGATCCCAGTCAAGGACCACGGACCGACCCATGGGTCTTGTCCCTGCACAAGAGAACTTACAATGCAAGCTTATGACAAGTCATAGCAGGTGGCTAAAACAGAGAAGGGGAAAGGGCACCATACAATTAACAATAAAAGGAGTGTGTTTTTGCATACCAAGCTGTCGTCTCGGTTCTCTGCCTGCCTAGCCGTGGTCAGGTGGCAGTACTCTATGGGATATTTCCAAAACCCTGCAGAATTCTACTGCAGGAACAGAATTTTCTATTAAGTTTGGTAGGTCTGTTCAAAAACCCTATGGAAAGTTTTCATTTGCTGGTACATTTCGTAGGAACTTTCCATTAAGGGGGGGTGGGGGAGGAGGCTGGGGTGCGTGGGGCAGAGGGAAGAATCTGCAGATAGCTGAAAGATTGCTTTATAAAACGGAACTAAACATCTTCCAAGAACAAGATTCTAACCGTACAGTTGATACAACATTTTGTGCCAATTCAGAAGCAGCGCTGCAGTGAACGCTGGAAAAATAAATACTGTATTCCCAGCCCGAGGTAAGAGACCATGATGGCTGCCACCAGTACAGATGAGGTTATAACAAATGAGAGAAAAACACCAAGCCCAGAGATACAGAGGGAAAACGAAGAATCACTCACCGTGACAAGTTAGTCAAGTAGCCAACAATTTGTTATGTTTCGACTGCTTCCTCCGGGAACAAAAAAGGGACTAACGTACAAGAGTCGCTATTGTCATAGTTATTGTATTGTTATGGAGCAAACAATGGTTATGGTGTGTCATATTTCCTGATGTACTAGCACGTGTTCCGCAGTCCTTAGCCTAACCCTGGATATCTGTATTTCTCTCCAGCTACTTTGCTGTGATCTGTATCCACTTTTTGTTCAGCAGACATAAGAATGGCTCGTTTCACTTTAGCTTAAGCCACATTACACGTCTCTAGGCAGGGTTTTGCACCAGTTAAATCTCTTTAAAACCGATTTAGTTTAAGTCAAAACCAGTGCCACTTTTTCCGTGTAAACAAAGTCTTAGCGGTTGCGACATCTTGCTCAACTATTCTGCAAACAGCAACGTTCTCATAAAAACTATACATTCCTGCACAGTGCTTAAAGCACCTCTTCCACCCAAAGAGACTCTATAAAGTATTAGCACATGCTTAATTTTAAACACGAGTAATCCCATTGAGTTCAATGGGACTATCCTCCTACTTAACGTCTCTGCAGGATCAGACTTCATGTATTCACTGCTTACTAATTTATGACATGACCAAGATGTCAACGTAATATAGCTAGGATCAGAACTAGGTAAACAAGGACAGAGTTTAGGACCTTTAAGATATATGTACATATATCTACTAATCTATCAGCGCATACGACAAGATCTATTAAATTCAAGAGGAAAAAATAATAAAATAAAAAACTGCAGCATCCTTGAAAGACTCTTCTACAAACAAGACCCTAGAACTGGAACATTTTCCCAGTAAATAGTACAAACATGCAGTGAAAAATGTTATGTTTAAAATGACAAAGATCAGTTAAGAGTTTTCCCACTTGAATAGGGGAGCATGAGGATGGGGAGGAGCAGAGTCCATTTAGGTCACTGCTTTATATATTTTAAGCATATTCAAGTACACTGGACAACATGTCCCATGGTTAAGGCACCAGACTGGGAGTCAGGACATTGTGGATTCCTAGCTCTGCCACAGGCTTCTTGGTCAAGTCACTTAACCTCTCTGTCTCATTTTTCCCCATCTAAAAGACAGGGATAACATTACCTCCCTTCTTTCAGCCATTGTCTATTTAGATACCATAGAACCTCAGAATCACGAACACAAGAGTTATGAAGTGATCAGTCAACCACATACCTCATTTGGAACCAGAAGTACACAATAAGGCAGTAGCAGAGACACACACACACAAAGTAAATACAGTACAGCACTGTGTTCAACGTAAACTACTAAAAAAATAAAAGGGTAAGCAGCAGGGTGGATTTGATTTAAGTCAAATCACTAGTCAGCAAGACTCGATTTAATCATGGTTTTCTACATAAAAGTGCATTCTTGGTGGCTGTTATAACCTTAATACGTATTCTTCACAACCCAGAGATAGATGTAGGTTTCATTTTTAGAAAGTACACACTATACATTTTTAAACAGTGATTTATTTTGAAAACTTTTCAGATTAGTTTTACAGCTATCTCAGAAAAGGAATGATTGAAATAACCAAACATTTACCAAAGGTAATTGAAGCAGATATTTATGAAGTCATTGGGAGGTGAACTATCTCCAGTTCAACAGGTTAATCATTAATATTTGTAGGATTTTCTTGCCATGTTGTATTAGGAGGAGATCATCACCAGACAGACATTTAAATTGTTTTATTTAACTAAAACAACAACGTTAAGTATTCTGAATTTTTTTCTTCAACAGCAAAACCTATAATATTTTAAACAAAAAAAAAACATATGTCCCTCGCTTCTCACATTTATCTCCAGACTTCTCCTTGTCTAGATCTAGTCCGCCCCCAACAATCTTCTATTTGTTTAACTTTTTGAAACTTTGCACTTTTAGAGGGAAGTTAGGGATTGACTCTGTGTACACAAATTTGCAGAGGGACAATAGAGTTGAGGTCTGATATTTCTCACCTCTATATATTATTTATTTTAAAATATTTTTGCTCTTAACAAGCATGTTACCTCTGAAGAGACAAATCCACAGTTTGAGAACTGCAAAACTAAGCCTCTCTGATGGTATCATCTAGACTGAGCACTGAGTCCCATTGGCTAGATAGAAAAGATTAACCTAAATAATCTATACAGAAGCCCCTGGAACCCCATAAAATTGGGTCCATAATCCATGAACTATTGGAACTCATTTACAAAACCATGAATATATTGTCTCATACTATAGAATTAGAATTTATAATCCCTATTCCATGAGGATAGATCTTTAAATAAAAAGAACAGGAGGACTTGTGGCACCTTAGAGACTAACAAATTTATTTGAGCATAAGCTTTCGTTCGCTACAGTCCACTTATGCTCAGAAAAATATGTTAGTATCTAAGGTGCCACAAGTACTCCTGTTCTTTTTGCTGATACAGACTAACACAGCTGCTACTCTGAAACCTATCTTTAAATAGATTTTTTCCTCAAAAAGCATTTTAATCAAAAAAATCCGAATTTTTTATTAAAAAAAAAAAAACCATTGATTTTTATCCACCCTGGGAAGCAGCGTTTTTCTTCTGCATAGTAAAGTTTCAAAGCTGTATGAAGTCAATGTTCAGCTGTAAACTTTTGAAAGAACAAGCAATGTTTTGTTCAGACGTACAAACACTTCAGAGTTACGAACAACCTCCATTCTCGAGGTGTCCGTAACTCTGAGGTTCTACTGTAGTGAGCTCTCAGGTCAAGGATTGACTCTTACTATGTGTGTGCACAGCACCTAAGACAAGGGGGTCCCGATTGTGGTTGGGGCCTCTCGCTGCTGCTGTAATACAAATTTAGCCCCTCCCCCGCCATAGAACATTCAGTATGATTTTAACCCCTGTTCATTCCCACACCACAACCCTCAAATCAAATCAACTGTTACAATTCACCTTTCATCTAAGTTTGCCATTACATAACTACATTTAACTTTATGGCCTTTAAAATTCCAGAGACTTGTGTGCATAGTGACGTTAGTTACCTGTCAAAAGATCACGTTTATAGGTGTGCTCTCTTACCAGTAATGACTCACAAGAATCATTAAAAGGTCTCGCTACCAGTTGCCTGATAGCACCAGTGAGAAAAAATCTGAAACTGGTTTTAAACACCAAGCTGCACTATGCCACGTAACTCTGCTTACAATGTCAGCTTCATTTAAAGCGACTGAAGTCTAATGCGTGTGCAGCCTTTTAAAAGTCATGTGTTCCTTTCGATTACTTACAGGCCAAGTGTTATTAAAGCTGTTTTGCCAAGACAATCCCACATGCAAGTACAGTACTGAAATGTCTTTAAAGGACCGGGGACCACCCAAGTCTCATTACGAAGTAATATGGGTGTAAACCAGTGGTTCTCAACCTATTTTCCATTGTGGGCCGCGGCTGCATCCACACAATATATATACTACCTGTATGGCCCTGAGGATGTCACATGGGCCACAGCTGTGTGCCGATTGGGCCGCGGGTTGAGAACCACTGGTATAAACGCTTGCTTGTTCATAAGGGTTTTTGATTTCCTCGCATTTTTTAAATAGTGCTTCAACTTCAGGGTGGCCAATTTCTGCCCTTGATTGTGGATCTTGTGATATTTCGTCTCTCTCAAAACTCTTGGAGTCATATCAACATCTCACCCTTCCTCCCGAAAGTTTCTAGCACTCATTGCTGCAGAGAAAAAAAAAAGTTAGAGTCTTTAGGATTCAGGTTTTCAAACACTGAATAAAAAGAATTCAATTTATTATTTTTATAATCTCCTGGGGAAGGTTGTGGGGGGAGGGGTCAGAATCATGATTTCTGAATACTTGGGATAGGCAGTGCTGCGACATTTTCTTCTACTCCTGGATTCTACGTATGGTCCATACTTCGGCCGGGCTGTAGTTGCCCTGCACTACCAACACCTTTGCAGCACCACCAAGGGAGCTTTAGCATAGACAAGACTCCCGTGAGCACCGGGATTCTTAAAACCAGGTCTTGTAACCCTGCTCAGAGCAGTTCTGTGCCTCTGACACACATACTTACAGAAACCAAAGAAAGAGGGAGAAAATTACTAGGACTTAGCACTCCAGCTCTGTATCTATTATGGAAAGATTATACAGTGTCACAGGAGGTTCACAGAGCTCATCTTTTATATCCGCTCCAATAATCCCTAAATTAGGTAAGAAGACAATACCTTTTCTACGTACAATTAAAAAAGTAAATGATCATTATCCACAGGAGGAGAAGAAAAAAAAAGTTCAGGCTTGTAGAGAGTTTAGTTAATAATATAGCACTTGGGAGGTGCTGGGGAGAAGGGGGAAAATCACTAATCAATAGATTTCCATGCACTGTTATTATACAAGTTTGACGTCTCTGCACAAAAATCAAATTTGTAGTCCTAGCAAGCTTTGTTAGCGTGGGTAAGAGTCAACCTGACGTGGAAAAATAAAAACGAATCTCAATTTTAAAAGTAAAACAAGTAGCCATTCCCAAACCGAATGTGTAGCTTTTAATCTGTTGAACCCTAAGAATTACACTGCCGTCCTGCTGCAAAGAATCAGTGCAAATTAACAAGGTATTTCATATTAGTCACTTCAGTGTTCAAACTGAACAAGAAAATATATATTATGCTTCTTTTTCTCGACTAGAAATTTTATATTTGACCCATATCCCCAGATCTCAAAAAAAAGTTCTCTGGGAAAGGAAAAGGGTGGAGGAAAACAAAATGATGAACTCACATGTTTTGGATTATGTAGCGGACTGATAAACTTGTAACAGAGCTGTCACACAAGTAGCATTCTCCCAACCCAGCAAAGAGGAATTCTCAACAGCAACACATTACCAAAAGGAGTTTCTGCTGGGGCTGACAACAGCTCCAAATATGGACAAGCCATCTATTTATCTAACACAGCTACTGACATGCTATTTTACGGTGGCATAGTGCTGAAAATCCCCCTGGCTGCACATACAGTCTGCAGAAGGGAGAGCTGCCGACATTCCCTGCTCGATGTCACATGTGGGGTATCTTCCTATGCGTCTCTGCTACTGCAAAGCCATCCTTTTTAATCACATTTGGCCCATTCTACTATAAAGTGTGCCCTGCTGCGAAATAGCACCTCAGCTTTCACAGCCCCAATCCCGCTCCCTCTAAAGTCAATGGCAAAACTCCCACTGATTTCAGCATGCACACACCAATCCTGCTCCACCATACAATAACTCTTCTAGCCAAATCCTAACTGCGCGTGTGGATAAGTAGGAGAGCTCATTCTGTAACAGCTTATACGGCTACAGTTTCATTTTATGCACAGTATAAAGCATGATATTCATAGCAAAATCAGATTTATAGCTGATCTACAGAAATACACACACGCACTCATTTAGCATGCCTGCATTGAGCAATGAGCCCAGTTCACCTGGATCGTTAGGGTTCAGAGGGGCTGTCTTAGTCATTATTAATTCGAACTGTGGCCTTGTTTCCTGTAGAGCCAGAAATGAGAACCTCCAGCAACCTCTGTCCACCTTCACAGGGCTCCTTGCCCTTCCACGGTGGTCTGCCGCCTCTGATTTCATCTCCATATCAGACACAGCTGATGGTCCCAACATTAGCAGCAGAAAGGCTAGTAAGTAAGTCAGGGATTTCAGGAGTCTGGAAGATGATCTGTCCCTCGCCTCCACTCCAATGCTTCTAGGAAACTTACTCCACTACCTGCAACCCAGTCATATGTCCTTCCGCTAGCCATCCCTTTCCTAGCACTAAGCCCCCAGGTAATTGTTCCTCTCCAGTTATGAACTGCTGCAATGTCCTTCACCATCCTCCAAAACCATCCCAAATTCCTTAACCCCATCAAGAACAATTTCCCCCAAGCAGGGCCGGCGCAACCCATTAGGCGACCTAGGCGGTCGCCTAGGGCGCGGCTATTTTGGGGGCGCCGGCGCCGCAGCGGCCCATTCAAATTTGGGGGCGGGACCTTCCGCCGCCGCTGTCGGGGATGGCATTTCGGGGGCGGGACCTTCCGCCGCCTAGGGCGCCGGAAGAGCTGGCGCCGCTACTGCCCCTAAGGAAAGTTACACATATTCTCTTGTGTCCACTCACTCTTTTCCCCTCAAGCACTGCTACTCACAATCATCTAGGGTCTAGTGGGGAGGGCGTTCTGAAGTCTGGGCACTCAGCTCTCTCTCACTTAATTGGGGGTATACTTGCACACAAAGGTTTAGATGTTAGTTATTTTACATACTCGTAAATTTGCACCAGTGATCGTTTAATGCAAGTAACTCTACTAACGTAGAAGCAGAAGTTGAAAAGCAATGTCATTTAAAGTATACGCCAATATTTGTTTGGGAGGTGGGGGGAGTTTGGGGGAGGGGAAGAAAGGGATTTATTTAAAAAAAAAAAAAAAGTTTTCTATTCATAAATGTCTACGTTAAATCTCCAGAGCTGATTTTTTTATTATTTTTTTTAAAGTCATTTGCATTAAGAAAATACAGGTCTGTCGCATCTTAGGCGCATTTAACATGTGCGATTTCAGCTTTACGCGGTCGGCAAAAACAAGAAGAAGAAGGGGAAAAAAAAAAAAGAAAAATAATTTAAATACTGTTTCTGTAGTGCGGGCGATTCCGCCCGCCATTACACTCAATGGGATTTTGACTATACGCGGTTTTCGCTTTAGGCGCTGACCGCGGAACGTAACCCCAGCGTAAGATGAGACAGACCTGTAAAGAAATTTCAAAAGTGATAGTACAATGCTAAGCTGAAGATTCCAAAATCGTGGGAGAATAATCCAAAACACCGTAAGCTTGTGTCAAGTGCTAGCAAACCATGGAAAACTGATAATTTCTTCCTATACATTGCAACTGTATGTGCCTTTGTTCTGCTGTTTGTTCTGACTAAATCCAGGTTTCAAATAAAAGGGCTGGCATGAATGTGTGTGTCAAAGTGTATGAAGATCGTACATTTAGCATGATCTTCACATCCTACAGTGAGCTGTATTACTTGGTTTAATGGACTAGCCTCCATCACGTCTAACAAAATTTTTAACTCCGGATCTTTTTTTTTTTTTTTTTTTAAATAAAGTTGTGACACAAGCCACCTCAAATATAAAACTAAGAACTGTTTTGAGTCAAATGCCAAGTCTGAAAATGTAACCAAAAACGCCAGGATCTGCAGGAAAAACTGATTGATTTATTTTTTTTTATTTTTTGAAGAAACTAAATCTACTAAAGGCAACTTTCAAAGACTGGTGGTTACGAATATTTATATTATTGCTAACACAAAACAGAAGAAAGAAGTCGTTTCAGAGTAAAAGCTGACAAAGGTAGCGTCAGGAACTAGCACAGAGAATGTTGCTGATATTCCAGCTTCCAGTGGCCGAAAAATTCAGGAAGCCATTTAAAAGTGTCAATGCATAGAGGATAGATGGTGTGTCTGACCTTTAGAGACTGAAGGCTGATCTGGCTGAACATATTCCAACTGCCTTGAGCCATGCAAAAAAGTCTGAGAAGGATGTTACCCACCTAGTCTGTCCATAAAGAGAAAACCATACCAGCTCAGTGGCAGACAGCTACTAAGGTCATTTGGAAATGGAGAACTCATGCCCATCCCCCCAACCTTACAACCTGACCTGAGGATGGTGGATCTTCCCCCACTTATCAGAGGTTGCCAATCAAGTAGGCGCCACTGCAGAGCTCGGATTGTCTTCGTCCATTTGTGGCCATGGGTTAGTGAGGTGCAGACAAACTCTGCGTGTTGGTATTTAGGCCAGGCTTATTTAGAAACAGCACTGCTTGCCTCCACTAGATCACTGGAGCACTGCAGGGGAACCACAATACTACAGACACCAAGTGCTGCAAAGATGTCATGTTTGGATAGCAAGAAACTCCCTAAGCCTAGAGAAGCACCTAATGACCCTCCCAAAAGAAAAAACTAACAGCTGGTCCAGGTTCTCCATTCTTGGGAAGGGACAGTCCAACCCAGCACACCTGAAAGAGCTGGCACAGGATTTCCTTCACATACCAGGGACTAGTCACCAAGACTGAAGAGCTGAGCAGTGTTTCCATGCTGCAACAGCCACAGAAACGCCTCACATCCTGGGTGCAATTAATAGCTACCTATAATAATAATAAATAATAATAATATATGGAGATATACCTATCTCATAGAGCTGGAAGGGACCCCGAAGGGTCATTGAGTCCAGCCCCCTGCCTTCACTAGCAGGACCAATTTTGACCCAGATCCCTAAGTGGCCCCCTCAAGGATTGAATTGACAACCCTGGGTTTAGCAGGCCAATGCTCAAACCACTGAGCTATCCCTCCCCCCTACCGCCTCTTGGAGAAGTGTAAGTCGATGGAAGAACAGCTACCTCTACAGTGGAGGGTAGGTCAACCTAACTACATGGCACAGGACAGGACATTTTTCACAGCCCTGAGTGACGTAGGTAGATCAATCAGTTTGAGTTGTAGATCAGGCCTGAAACAAAGTAAAAGCCAAGCCATCAAGTTTGGAGAACATTTGAGGGGGGGAGAGGAAAAGGGATGAGGATTGCTTCAAATTATTTTTGTGGTCTCACATGTTCCGTGATGCTTGGTGTTTGATGCCCTAAAAAGCTATTGCTGTGCAACTGATGCTACTAGTGGCAAGCCAAGGGGCGCATGCAACATCTTCACAGGACACACTGGTGGCAATCTAGTCCAGTGTCCGTGGTGCAGGGGGTCACTGAACACAACTTCTGGGTGGCAACCGAAGACACAATTAAAGAAACGATAGGCATGAACTCGTAGCGAGACGCAGTATATCCCTACCCAGAGACAGCATGTGCAAGGCTAAAAGGAACCCGCTTCTCCTCACATGTATTGGAGTATCAACTTTCTAAGCATTGGCCATTCAAGTTACAGCACCCTAGGTGAAGCAAACTTTTCCTCCATTTCTTAATTTGGCTTCTGCAAATTCATGGCGCTTGCTCACGCAGGCCAGATTTCTCCACGTTTTCAACCAAGAGACCCGAACCATTTAGCTGTGAATATGAGAACTGAGAATTTCCTTTAACGTATGCGTCTCAAATGTAGGAGCTTCCAGCAAACCAGAGGAAGCATAAAACCACCTCTTAACTCATTCCTTAAGATATAAGCAAACATACCCTCCATCTGGAAGAAAGAAGAGAACTAACTTATTTGACAAGAACCATTTTAAAATCTTGACTTCTTAACTGATTTACAGACTTAGACTAGGCTATGGGACATGTTCATTCCCCTCCCTCCCCCACTCCGATATATGGCTGAGTCTCAGAATACAAGTGGTTGACTGCGGATTTCACGCAAGTTAGAATACGGTTCTTCTGTTTAATCGCTATTCTATCCCATTGATGCAAATGTTGGCTTTATGTAGACCACGTGCACATTTAGCCTGAATGAGACCCTTTGAGCGACAATTTTATTTCCTTTACATCGGAGTTCAATATTTTAAACTGAATTAAGGCTGCAGATATGTATCCAGAACTTAAGTTAATACATTACAACGTTGTAAGTTTTAAAAAAATAAGAAAACGAAAAGACAGGAAATTCAATGTTAAATTGTGTCGTGTCAGGAAAAAACATTGAAATGCAGCACGACAGTGCACAGGTCACGTACCCTAAGCAAGCTGAACTCCACCTTTCAATCCCCACCACCTTCTGCGTAAGGTCAACATGTCAAGATTGGGAAGATGAATTACCACATTACAGCTAGTAGTTGACATGTTAACCATGGACACCTTGGCTCTGCAGCAGCTCCAGGTGACATTCTGGCTTGGAAGGTCTAACCTGGCCATTCTTAGGGTTCTCACCTTCTAGCCAGGAAAAAAAATGGAGTAAGCTCTGCCTAGGGCCCTGTCTGAGCCCCCATCACTACATGCATCGCAACTGTCAAACCACATCCATTCTATCCGAGCTGGGGTCTTCTATTATTAAATCATATTCTTAATGAAGACACTGGATTTATGGCTTATTACAACAATCTGTAACCCACTAACTCCCCGTTTTTTGCCTTAGGCCTGCAGCAGTGTTAACTGGCCACTTCACCTTGAATGATCTCTTACAACACTGTGCTAACTACTTCTGCTAAACAATCTGTCCCACCTTGCATTTAGCTGTGACACCAGAGTACCTTTCCCAGCCCTAAAGAAGAGCGGTGTAAGCTCAAAAACTGCTCTTTCCCCAACAGAATTTGGTCCAATAAGAGACATTACTTCACGCAGGGATAGCTCAGTGGTTTGAGCATTGGCCTGCTACACCCAGGGTTGTGAGTTCAATCCTTGAGGGGGGCCATTTAGGGATCTGGGGCAAAAATCAGTACTTGGTCCTGCTAGTGAAGGCAGGGGGCTGGACTTGATGACCTTTCAAGGTCCCTTCCAGTTCTAGGAGATGGGTATATCTCCATTTATTATTATTAACTAGCCCCCTATCATTAATCATGTCTCTTACAGTAATGCATAGGGGACAAGAATCCGACCCCACCATGCTACACACTGAGCAAACACAGCATGAGACAATCCCTGCCCCAAAGAGCGACAATCATAAAGAGACAAGCAGACAGACGGGGGAGGGGGAACATACAAGCAGAATAATCAGTGCAATGGTGGCAAGTGTCATGTTAGTAATTTAAATCGTTTCACCGGGGTTATGTTAAAAGGGGATTAGCTAGTTGAAGAGACAAACAAAGGGACAATGAGAGTTGGAGACCAGGAGGAAAGGGGTGGGAGGGACTGGAGCATACAGCCAATCTGCACAAGGGCGAGAAGTGAGAACTACAGAAAGGAGCACAACAGCAGTGTTCTTTGGTCACTGCTTTCTCTAACTGCTCCTATCTCTGTGGAAGGCAGCCCGGCCAAGATGCAGGGGCAGATGATTGTACCGAACCATAATATTTACAAAAGACGGCACTGTCTCCCTGTGACACAGGTAAATATTAACCCCGTTTCACAGCTGGAAAAGCAGTCACAGAGAGTTTAAAGGGACTTGAATGGGAGTCTAGTATAGGGCTGTGAAAAACGAGGCTGTAACCCTTGCTCTGCCACCAGATTCACCGTGTAGCCTCGGACACCTGATAAACTCTAATTCTCAATTTTCCCACCTGTGGAATGGAGTTAATACAAGCCTAACTCTCAAGGAGTTTGTGAAGCTTAATTCATGTAAAGCACACAGTGATCCTTGGGAAAAAAAGGAACCCTAAGGGCACCGCAGCATTATTAAGGCTACACAGGGTCTGTCTACACTTGCAATGAGACACCCACGGCTGGCCCGTGCCAGCTGACTTGGTCTCACAGGGCTCAGGCTAAGGGGCTGTTTAATGGCAGTGTAGATGTTCAGGCTTGGGCAGCTCCAGCCCAAGCATATACACTGCGATTAAGCAGCCCTTTAGCTCAAGCCAGCTGGCACGGGCCAGCCGCAGGTGTCTAATTGCAGCGCAGATCTATCCTCACTGTTACAGAGTTGGAAGAAGACCTAAGGAGGTCCTGATTCACTACAGTGTTCTGCTCAGCTCAGTAAACTACACTGCCCAAAGAGCCCTCCCCTCCCCAGCATAGGTTTTCAGGCCTGTGCACTCCGCTGGTAAATTCCATAGGTACTCTTGACAGAGCATGTTCTTGGCCAGCAAACGACCTTCCAAGTTTGCTGGGCTGAAGTCTAACAAATCGTTTGTGGAATCTGCTGGAAGTTGAAGCAGGCCCCAAATGTTACCAAAACTCCAAGTAACCACCAACCTATCCTTTCCCAAGCTAATCCTACGCACGAGATCTATTCACCGCCTCTATCCAAAAATAAGTTTGGACTTTGTAAACCAAGATTTCGGAGATCTGCCACTCAAAAAAGAAGGAAGTGTTTTTTCAAAGTTTGTTATGAGTGCCACATCTTGGGAATGGCTTGGCAAACACACCTTAAATTTGGCCAAAAAGTTATCCTTCCACAGAAGTGCTTCAAATTTGGTACATGTGCCCTAAGGACCTTTTTTTGAGGAACTGAGTGGAGAAGTGTGTATGGATGTGATCAAAACAGGTCTGAGAATGGAAAACCAGTTGCAACTTCAAGTATGGCAAGATTAGCAACCCAATCACACGTATCCCTACATTTTATTCCTTTAGCAATAAGACACTCACGTTTTGGCCATCAAACTTGCTGAATATAGTCCTTAAAGTTATTGAAGAGTTATACAGCAGGTGAATTTCATGTTTCACATTTAGCCGATTAGCAACTCAGACCTGAAGCACTTTTGCCATAAAGTAAAAATTCAGTCTAAAAAACCCACTAGAACTGTGTTAATATCTTATCATCGCAATAATTTTGAAACATTGCTTGTAATTACACTATAATTGTGGTTTAAATGTACTGCAATACGATGGCCCATAAAGAGAGAGCCTTGAGTCTCATCACATAATGGGCTGAAAGATTCAACTTATTGGGAAAAACATAATCCAATTTTATGACATTAAAGGCTCATATTAACTCTTTAAAATTTTAATAATGGCAGGGCTGTTAAATTAAGACTGTGACTGAAGAACTCTGGGATGCTAACCCACTCTTGTAGAGGAGGACATAAAAGTATGTGCATTGATGCATAGCGAATCATTTTGCCACAAGCAGGGTCCATTTTCACATTCCAAATCCTAACAGCGTGTAAGCTTGATTGTGGTAAAAACCTGATCTTCACTACAGTGATACTTTAATACACAACAGTCTACATTTCACGTGTGCTAAGAGCAATAATATTTTAGATGCACAGAATTTCTGATCAACTCACGGACAGGGACTGCATCTTCGCTGATTTTATGCTTGGATAGCAGCTAGCGCATTGTGGGTGCTATTGCAGTACAAATGGTGAACATAATCTCTACATCCAAAATAGATGCTGACCTCGACAATGCCAGTATGAAATTTTTGATCAGTACAAATTTATGTTGTTATCCGTACTGCGGATTCTATTACCTAAACTTTAAGGATGTGGGTCAAACTGAAAATGCACAGGGAATTGTCAACGTGTTTTTGTGTATTTGTTTGACATTTTGTTAAGTGTTGAAAAAAAAATAATAATAATCATTAAAAAAAACCAACCCTTTATCAGAACCAAAAAGAGAGATCATGTGATATATCAAGGAAGTCAATTCTTAATAGCGGAAAGAGTTTTATAAACTCATTTACCTAAAACAGGCAGATGGGAGTCCAAAATAAACATGGGATGCAAATATTTTTTCATTTCACAGAATTATGCATCAGTGCCAGCCATGGGTTCTGTAACCTACCTATCAAATGTTTAATGTTACCTATTAACCAAGCTGACACCCTGCTTTCCCAGCATGTGTAAAACTACTGTACACACAAATTCATAGAGGCATCAATATTTTTTATATTTGTTGATGTTTTACACGAAAAATAATTGGAAGATACCACATCCCTCACTGGCCCATTTTGGGGAAATGATGTCAGAATATACGCTCATGCAAACAACTTTTAAAGGGGCTGTTCTATTCACATGAATAGATTCCAACACTTCATGGCTCGTCAGTTGTAATTAATGCCAGCTCTCCATAGAAATGTATGGTCAACTCACCATGTTTTAGAATTTCTCTCAGGGTCAAGGTAAGGTTTTAAAAGAAACAAACATACATGACAGCAGATGATAAGCCATAGTCACTACCATTGGGGAATGAATGTCTGCCCTTGTTTACCTTATACTTGGCTTAAAAAAAAAAAAAAAATCCCCTCCCCCTCCGTACTGACTTCAGAGTAACCCAAAAAAATCACTCATGTAAACTGATCCTCATGTACCATAACTTCAGCCGGTAGTAGTTAAGAAAAAAGTTAAAAACAATTTTTTTTTAAAAGTGCACAGAGGACTTAGTTTTCTTCAACAACCTTTTCATTTATAGTGACAAATAGGACTTGAACAACTGACATATGCCATCTAATCAAAGAGTTTAAAAAAAAAAAAAAATCTGACTAACCTTGAAATATCCCCCAATTTCTGTATTTCATGAGAAAACAAAGAAGAAAAAGACATCCTGTTTTAAATGAAAGGCACATAACTCATCTGTTATGGAGAAGTCGTTAACTTGTCCATTGTCAAAAACAAATGTTAAACCCCTGTTTTTTGTTGTGCCAGGCTCTCTCAATCAGGACATGTCAACAGCAACAAGAGAGAGAAATTTAAATTAAAAAAAAAACAAAAAAAAAACAACACATTCTGTCAAGTATTGTCTATTTATCCAATGGATAAAATTGTAAGTTTATTGCAGGAAGCTACAATATTAAGCATGGACAGTGGAAATCAAGATATTATGCTAACGTGAGTCTTACACTACCAAATATGTGATATTAAAATGAATGGGAGAAGGAGAGACAAGGTGGGTGAGGTAATATCTTTTATCGGATCAACTTCTGTTGGTGACACAGACACGCTTTCGAGCTTACACAGAGCTCTTCTTCAGGAGAAGTAGCATCAGTTTTGCATTCTTTACTTAGATCAAATTAAGTGGTCCATACAACTATATTTATTAATTCAAGTAGAGTTGTTCATCAATTTGTTTGAAACTGAAACCACAACAGGAAGGGAACGTGGTCAGTTTTAAAACCACTATACCTCAGACTTAAAATATTTTCCATTGTTTTGATTTTTCACTTTTACCTTTACTAGCCTAACTCTGACAGCACTGAAAGGTACTCAGTCAAGTTTCAGGGGCCCTTTTTCTCCCAAAGCAAAAGATTATAAAATTATGCTTTTAAAAAGTAATACAAAAAAAGCACCTATGGGGTAAAGCTGTTCACTTATTCCATATTAAAAGGACAAGGGAAATTAAAGCACACATAAATCCCATATGAACAGGTACTTCTATTAACTCTTATAAACAGTTACTCCAATTCGCTGTAGTCTTATGTGCCCCCCAATCACCTTAGTATCCAAGTGCCCATTCAAACTGAATACTCACTACGGAAAAGAAAGAAAGAGTTTGCATTTGGAATTGTTATCCTATAAAGCTTGGCTTAAACGACGAAGAGTGTGTTTAACCTATAAAACCTTCATTTCACAGTTGTTTTTTGTTTGTGTGTTTGTTTTAACTGCAAGATCAAATCAGTAATTTTCTCTGCTCAAGCCTGCAGATGACTGACTTATTTATAGTAAACTTCCTGTTTTTCCAGCCTTGTAAATGTCATACAAAGCAGACAAGCCAATAAAGTATGTATGTTTCCAGGTTAAGTTTGTCACAAAACTTCAGCATCAGTTAGGCAGGCACTGGGGACTGGGGAGAAGGAGGGGAAATGGAATCAGACAGTTAAAATGTGTTTACACTCATTCACTTAACACTGTACTTTGCAGCATGTTTTAGTAACATGCAACTCTTGCTGAATATGATCACTTAAAATTACATTAAAAGAGAAACTGCTACTGGAAACTGACATAGAAATCATGCATTTTAAATAGACTTGGAAGAATTAGATTTTTAACAGTAAAGGCTGGTAAACATCCATTTCACCATATATACACAAACCAATGACATTTTATTTCTAATAACAGAAATGTACAGAAAGGCAAAGAAAAAAAAATGCTGCTTGAGAACTTACTGGAGTTTGATGTAGGGATATTTACTTTGTAGATTTTGACATGTGCTGCCGATAATTTGTGTTTTAATCATTATAAAGCTTTAACTTTTTGCATCTCAGTGTCTACAGTCATTAAGTACTGTCTGATTCCCCTCTTCCCCCATTGTGTGACACTCCCCCATATTTTCCTGCAACTGTGAAAATTTAAAAATAAATAAATTTTGGTAAAAAAAAGAAATGCTTAAAACCCATAATTCTGCACAACTGTGAAAATCTCAAATTATTATTGTGATTGTCAAAACAAGTAGTTCTTATGTAAACAATCCTTAAAACCCCATTTACATTTCTTTATGTTTATTTACTCTATGCATTTCACTCAGCCAGGAAAATGAAAATCAATTTTACTTTGTTCATAGTCAATTTCACTTCCAGGTTTTCAGTGCTGCAGTCTGTGTGTTACAAATACAGCAGGACAAAGACAATTGCTCCCACTACAGTTTAAAAAAAAAAAAGGAGGGGGGAGGGGGACATTTCTATTGCTTTTACGTTTTATAAGTTATCTTACTCTGATACTTCTTTATGTAACATGTGGGGATATTTTGAACTGACATTCCATTTTAAAAAGGAAGCAGACGTTTATTACAGTGACAACTCAAGATGACATTACATAACGTACCACATGGAACAGAACACTACTCTTCCTATCATTTCCTTTGACAATGGAAGTTTGAATAATGTCCATCGAACAAGTGCATGGAACTACAAACTAGCTTTTAATAGGGCTAGCCGACGGAAGTTCACAGGAGAGCTCTGCTGATTTAGAAGGGCATCAGCCAAACAACAAAAACGAGATTCATTCTCTTTTGGGTCAAGTAAACAGGTTGTTGCCTGCACATCAGCTACACAAAACATCGCTGCATTTCCCAAACACAGCAAATCCCTCCACTTTGGGATGTGTACGTGTTTGTGCAGTAATAAACTTTCCCCTAAAGAATCTACTGAATTATCCTACCAGAACTTTCCTTCCTGCCTCCACTTATAGATGACCCTGGTGTGCTAGGCCACCATGCAAACCTACAGGTGTTCCAATATAATCCTGTTTATTTCAAAATCCTGGGTATTCAAATAATTTTAACAGCTGCTGCAACAGGAACAGTTTCCTGGCACTAAATTCGAGTCCCACACTGGAAACTACAAACCTATTATCTAGACCTGCTGTGCTAACCTGTTAAAGGTGAAGTGGACTTTTCACAGGGGAAGACTCTTGCTTCTGTCTTCCATAGCCTCATTTGAGAGCTCTCTCTCATACAATCCCTTCCCCTCCCTTCCGCCTGGCTCAAAGTGATGCAGAAATGACCTACTGCTAAGAGTGAAATAACCACTCCAAGTGGGGATAGTTACAGCTTTTCCCTTCCCCATGCACACTCCCTTTGACAAGCTAAGGAAGGCAGCTGGCAATCACATGCCTATACTTTAACAAGACTCCAGTCATAATCCAGCAGTGCAACCAAATGCTACAGGTCTATGGGATGCATCCCTGCTGCAGGAGTAAATCTTTCAGGAAATTCCTCCGGGTCCAGTGAAATGAAATATTTGTTTTGTTCACTGATAGAATTAAGCTAGCAGATCCAAGCATTTCACTCCACCACTGCCAAGCCTCCAGAACTGCCTGTGGCTAGGGGTTTCGGTACACTTAAAAGAATGTCTTAAGGGAATTGCTCATTGGGCTTAAGGCAGGCCAGACTTGAAGGTAGTAAAAACTTAAAAGATTTATTTCCCCATGAAAACAGGGCTCTGATTGCACAGGGGAACCTAAACGATGCCCAATTACAGTTTTTGCCTCGAAGAGAGCAAGGTGTTTCAAAGGTCATGTCCTGACCCTTGATGACAGATAAAAATGAATCATTTGTATGCCTTTAAGCACACCAGTAAGCTGCCCCTGCCTGGCGTTTTCTATGTGATCTCTGTGATCAAACACTGTCCAAAGGAGGAAAAGAGGGGGGCTGTTCACCTTTGCTGCATGTTCTGATGATAGAGAGGGGAGAGGGAAAGGGGGGGGAAGAGCACAACTCCGGTGCAAACATTTCATCACCCCCCCCCCGAAGTCAATGTTTTGCCACTCCGCAAGCCTGGCAGAAGAAGAGTCCCAGCGTCTACCCCCGGACCGCGTTAAACCGGGGGAGAGGGGAGGGGAGGGTCTGCCCCGTAGGAGCGCTCGCAAAGGCGGAGAGAACCCACGCTTGCCCGGCTGCGTGGAGCCATGCCCCGGTCCGCCCTCCCAGCCAGCCTCCCCTCCGATCCGATCCGCAGCCCGGGCACGGAGCCGGCCGGGAGAGAGACCGCTCAGCCGGCAGGTGGGAAGCTTCGCCGGCCCCAGAAGTTAGGTCCCGCTTGGAAAAAACTTCCCCCCGCCCAGCCCCGCGAGCCCGGAGCCCAGAGCCCAGCCTGCCCGGGGGGAAGGAGGAGGCGAGGCAGAGGGGGGGAGTTCAGTGGCACAGCCAGAGCAATGACCCCGGGGCTTGCCCTGCTCCCCGTTACCTTGTCTCACGGCTTTGACCGAGATGGGCTCCGTGCAGCTCCGGATCACTTCCAGCACGTCGTAGCGGGGCAAGCCGGACACGCGGACCCCCTGCACCTCCAGCAGCAGCTCCCCGGGGCTGAGCCCCGCTCCTTCGCCCGCGGCCAGCACCGGCGGGCCGCCCCCCTCCTCCTCCTCCGTCCCCACGTAGGGGAACTGCCCGTGCTCCGCGCCCCCGAGCAGGGGCAGCCCCGGCTGGCCGCCGCCGCCCGCCCGCCTGGCCGAGCACTGGTGCACCCGGCTGCTCCAGTGGTTCTTCTTCTGCATCACTTTGGACATGGTGCCGCCGCCTCCCCGGCCCGGTCCCCCTCAGCCCGGTCCCGCGGATGCAAAACAGGTGGCCCGGCGGGGCGAGCCTGGCTTGGCGCACAACTTCCCCCAGCCGCTCAAGCCATCCTCCGCCGGCGGGGCTGCCGCTGCCCGCCCGCCTCCCCCTGGCCCCGGGTCCGGACAGCGCCCGGCAGCTGCCCCCGTCCCCGGGCTGCGCGGAGCCCGCTCGGCAGGAAGCGGCCGCGGCCCCTTTAAGCCGCTACAAAGACGCCGCTTGTTTGGTTACATTTCAGCCCGTCCCGTTCCAGCCGGGAGCCCGGGGAGCCGCCCGCGCAGGCGCCCTGCGCACGCTCCCTCCCCGCCACCCGCCCCTCGGCCCGGGAGCGCCCCGGCTCGCTGAGCGCGCGCGCCTGCCCGCTAGGCTGGTGCGGGAGCGCGGGCGGGGGAACTGGTTGGGGTGCAAAGGGGGAGGAGCCGAATGGGAGGGAAGGGAAGGAGGAGCTGGGTTGGGGAATGGGGTGCAGGAGAGCCGAGTTGTGGGGTGGGAGAGGGAGGGAGCTGGGTTGGGGGAGCTGGGGGGATGGGGGAACAAAGGGAANGCCTGCCCGCTAGGCTGGTGCGGGAGCGCGGGCGGGGGAACTGGTTGGGGTGCAAAGGGGGGAGGAGCCGAATGGGGGGGAGGAGGAGCTGGGTTGGGGAATGGGGTGCAGGAGAGCAGAGTTGTGGGGTGGGAGAGAGGAGGTACCTGGGTTGGGGGAGCAGAGGGGATAGGGGAGCAAAGGGAAGGGAGCTGGGTTGGGGAATGGGGTGCAGAGTTGTGGGGTGGGAGAGAGGAGGGACCTGGG
>QXTE01000030.1:8021628-8041080 GCA_003942145.1 Platysternon megacephalum | reverse complement strand
GGGTGGGAGAGAGAAGGGACCTGGGTTAGGGGAGCAGGGGGGATGGGCGAGCAAAGGGCAGGGAGCTGGGTTGGGGAATGGGGTGCAGGGGAGCAGAGTTATGGGGTGGAGGGTGGGAGGGGGAGGGAGCAGGGGGGATGGGGGAGCAAAGGGGAAGGAGCTGGTTTGGGAGCTGGGGTGCAGGGAAAGAGGGGGAGCAGGGGGCAAGGAGCTGCCCTGGAGGATGGGGATGGTAAGGAGCTGAGATAGAGGGGAGGGAGCCAGGATGGGGTACAAGGAGGAGAGGGGGTGAGTTGGGAGGTGGAAGGAGCTGGGTTGGGGGTTGAGGGAGCAGGGGCAAGGAACGGCGATGGGGGGTGGAGGATGGGGATGAGCCAGGATGGGGGAGCAGAGGGTGAGGAAGAAACACGGGGAAAGGAGGATGGGGATGGGGAGAAAAGGCTGCCTGGTACTTGTTCAGGGGTGAGGTGGAGGGAGGGAAAACATCCTGTCCATGTTGCTGGTGCCTGGGCAGAGACACTGGGGAACAAATTACTGTTGGGAGGGGATGGGGGGAGGGAGCTAGGGAGAGATGCTGCTTGTGTGTTGCATGGAAAGGGGCAGGGGAAAGACATCCGAGAAATGCAGGTGTGAAGCCCCCAATTGAGGGTGGAGGAGAGGGGCACGGCTGGCAAGTGCGGCTCCATGGGTGACATTCTTTGCGGGTGCAAACAAGCCAGCGTTGGATCTAGACTGTTCTCAGTGATAGAAGATGACAGAACAAGGAGTAATGGTCTCAAGTTGCAGAGGGGGAGGTTTAGGTTGGACATTAGGAAAAACTTTTTCACTAGTAGGGTGGTGAAGAACTGGAATGGGTTACCTAGGGAGGTAGTGGGATCTCCTTCCTTAGAGGTTTTTAAGGTCAGGCTTGACAAAGCCCTGGCTGGGCTGATTTAGTTGGGTTTGGTCCTGCTTTGAGCAGGGGGTTGGACTAGATGACCTCCTGAGGTCCCTTCCAACCCTGAGATTCTATGATTCCCCCCAAGTAGCTCTCCACCACACATGCACAAACAGAGTGTGGTGATTTGCAGCAATTCTCCAACATCATTTCATCGCGACCCNCACGGCTGGCAAGTGCGGCTCCATGGGTGACATTCTTTGCGGGTGCAAACAAGCCAGCGTTTCCCCCCAAGTAGCTCCCCACCACACATACACACACACACAAACAGAGTGTGGTGATTTGCAGCAATTCTCCAACATCATTTCATCGTGACCCCTGCTTCGGACAACAAAAATTACTACATGACCCCAGAAAGGGGGACCAAAGCCTGAGCCCCACCACCCTGTGCGTGGGGGGGGGAGAGGGGAATCAAAGCCGAAGCTCTCAGGCTTTGGCTTCAGCCCTGGGCGGTGTGGCTTGGGCTTCAGCTTTGGTCCTGGGCCCCAGCAAGTCTAACACCAGCCCTGGCGACCCCATTAAAATGGGGTCATTACCCACCTTGGGGTCCCGACCCACAGTTTGAGAACCCCTGGATTATAGCGTTCATGTTGATGTTACTTCCCAGTGCAATAAGAGTCTAGGGGGTTGGGTGGGAACTGAGAAGCGGGAGGGAGCCTGGGGGGTTGCTATGGGGAGAGGAGCTTGTGGAGAGAACTTGAGAGGAGGTTGTTCAGCTGGTCCATGGGTGGTTAAGACAAGAGCTCCTAGAGCAGCCTCCTCTATTCTTCATCTCCATTAGACCTCCCTTCTTCTGGTCCTGTCTCCTATTCTTTTCCCCATGCTATTCACCAATCAACTCATACCCACTCTGCCCCTGCCTTTCCTCCCTTTCTTGGGCATTGAGGAAGCTGGCCACATCTACCTTCCCCTCCTGACTGCTCCAGGCAAACTTGGATCCAGCCAGGGGATCAGCCAGAGTGGAAGAAGAGACAGTTTGGCTATCTGCTGTCCCAAGAGTACCTGGCGGCCAGGGGGAGAAACTGTGAGCAAATCCCTTCTGGGTGCATGACAGTATTTTTGGCAATGTCCATCTTTTCCACAGCTGGTCCAAGTCTTTCCCTTTTTGAATGGCGCGAACTGCAACTAGTTCATAGTTTCCTTCATTAGTTACAATAGGTGGAGCTGGTAGCAAGGTTGCCTAACTCTTTCCATTATAAGACCCTGTTTTCAGTTGCTTATAACTTTTCCAAACTTTAACTGTTCTAGCTGAAGTCTTCCAGGCTGGGTGTGTGCCTCTGGCTGATTTATTGATTTATTTTAGTTCCAGCAGAAACAGCTCAGCCGTTTCACAGAATGAGTTTAGGGAAAATTTTAAAATGTTTTGACCGAAGCTATAACATGTCCATGCTATAGAGCTGAAATTTGGTAGGGTTCTTGCCCTGGTGTCACCATTGTGCCTTTTACTGCCCTAGATAAAACCCACCAAAATTTGGCTAAGTCGGTGACCTCTGAAAATCACAGTTCACACCTGTGAGGTAGAGGTTTGTTGGAGGCTGGCACTAAATGAGGTTGGGGTCCTATGGAAAAAATACAATGTAATCATGTAATTAAAGACTGTTTCATAAGGCGCACACACACAGGGGGGCCAGATTAAGGTTGCGCAGGCATCCTTAATTCTGGCATTTCTGACTTTACAACCTTAATTATGTTCTTTTGACATAGGTTTTTCAATGTACTTTATTGTTTGAGAGATTATGAAAAATGGCTTCTTGAACCAATTCCTTAAGAGAAGCCTGCATCCTGCCCTTCCACAGAAAGGTGTTGACTCCCACACCAACATCTCCCTACTAGATTTTTCCCACTAACAAGGACATGGGCCTAACACGCTTTCCATGGGCCAAAGTTCTGCAAGTATCTCCAGAACGTCATTAACTGACCCAGGCTGAAACTTGAGCAGAAAAAAAAATGGCAGTTGTCCCTTCCCAGACGACCTCTGCTCTCCCTGAAGCTGAAAGCCCTATTTGAATTCAGACAGATGTAGTGGGTGAGACAATATATTTTATCGGACCAACTTCTGTTGGGTGAGAGAGACAAGCTTTTGAGCTACACCAAGCTCTTCCTCCGCAATCCAAGCAGTCGTACCCATGAGTGAAGCCGGAACAGCAAGAAATGCTCAATTTGGTTCCTAAATGGAGACAGTGAATACGCACCACCCACAACATTGCTGCTGATCGGGATCCTGAGGTTGAAACAAATAAGCCCTTCTTTGCTTCCTGCTCAGCCACCTGTAATATGTTACGTTACAGTCTGCCAGATGTTTGCCACCAGCCCTCTAGCTATCTCCCCTCACAATTCATCTCTCTCTGGCTATTTCTATACCAAGGTGACCTGTGAAGCTGGTTACAAGAAGGTATGTGGGAACCAGTGTTCTGACAGGTATGGCCAGAAGATCACTACCGTGCCTATGGCAGAGCCGTCTGTTGGCCGACTGCTATTGCTTAGAAATATCTGAACCCAAACTTGGTTCACTAACCTCGAAAGACAGCCCAATGAACTAAGTGCTCTGCTTCAGCCTGAAGTTTGTGTTCTGGTATCAAAGTGCAGGAGGCAATAGTTGGTCCAGGTAAAAGGTATTGCCTCTAATCTTCCCACCCGTGCTCCTTTCCCCCAAATAAAGACCTAGAACAGGGGTCGGCAACCTTTCAGAAGTGGTGTGCCGAGTCTTCATTTATTCACTCTAATTTAAGGTTTCGCGTGCCAGTCATACATTTTAACCTTTTTAGAAGGTCTCTTTCTATAAGTCTATAATATATAACTAAACTATTGTTGTATGTAAAGTAAATAAGGTTTGTAAAATGTTTAAGAAACTTCATTTAAAATTAAATTAAAATGCAGAGCCCCCTAGACTGGTGGCCAGGACCCAGGCAGTGTGAGTGCCACTGAAAATCAGCTCGTGTGCCGCCTTTGGCACGCGTGCCATAGGTTGCCTACCCCTGACCTAGAATATAGCCATTTCATAAAAGGAGCAGAATGCACTTTGGAGCATGATTATTGTTATTTGTATTACAATAGTGTTTAAATCCCTTGTTGAGGTGGGGGCCCCATTGTGCTAGGTAAAGACATATAAATAAAAAACAACCTGTACTGCAATAGCATAATAATCTAAACAGACCAGAGAGACAAAGGGTAGGAGAAGAAAGAGGCCAAACAACTTGCTTGAGACAGGACAGTGGAAAGGCCAGGAATAAAACCCAGGTCTCCTGAGTCCCAGTCCAGTGGCCTTTCAATGCCCATATTCACCCTCTCCCGAGGACTGGGGATCCAGACCAAAATATGGGATGTACAACACCTCGGAATATGCCTGCTATGGACTGAAGATGGGAACCGGTGAGTGGAAATGTTCAGAGGGGCAGTCAATATTGTGACCAAATTTCCGAAAAGAACCTCAAATCACCACATAGGCTTTTCAGTCCACTGCTTTTTTGTTTGTCCGTTCCATCTCTTTAAGCTTTCTCCCTGCTTCTTTTAACTTGGAATTTTTATTACAAAGATCCGCTGCTGCTCTGTGTTTGACCTGAAAGCTGGTGACACTCCAGTGTCTTAGCCTTCCAAGAACAACTGCTAATCTGCTGTATCTGTCCCTCCAATTGGCTGTCCAACTGCCAGTCAGAGGGCCATGACGTGCCTCTCTGTCTTGTAGGTTGTACAGTAGAGATGAATCAGTGACCAAGCTGACTAAATTCCCCAGGGATTGAACGCTAAGTCGGTCTGCTAAACACGAGACACAGCTAGGAGAGAAGGGTTTATAGTTTATTTTTTGGATTTTCTGCATGGCTGTTAATCAGAAATAAGACCCAGCTGATAGAATTCATGCAACAAGTCTGTGTCTGCCAGTGGGAAGAGACTGTGCTTCTGCTGGGAACAGGGTGTAGGTTATTGCCAGCGTTATTGGTTCACATGATTTGCTTTGTGACAGCCCTGCCCCGGCTAAACTCATCTGGGCTCCATGTGACTATCACATGAGTTGTGGCTGCCCATCTGAGAGAACCACTGATGCCTCATGGAAAATTTTTGAAAAAGTATGTAGAAACAATTCTGCTACTATATTATATAGTATAGGACAGATAGGGGGGGGGGGGAAAGCGAGGGGTTGTTTTCCTACTAATGCAATAATACTGTGAAGTAAATGGGTAGTGTTCCCATTATGCTCCTCACACAGTACACTTGTGCACTGGATTCCCTCTCTTCCCAGGGCTGCACTTACTGTTAACTTAAATAACAATAGAGTAGAGATAAGCTTCAGCTTTCTCTGTTCACTCTGCTGCAGAGTGACTTCCAAGCCTTTTATCCTCCTTAGCTGGAACCAATAAGGCTCACTTGGTCTGGCTCTCGGCGTGAGTCAGGAGACTAGTTATGGATCTCTCCGCCGAGTCCTAAATACTGACATCAGGTGTAACTAATCCATTGTAGCCAATAGGATTTTTATGTTGTTCTCATTCTGGACACTCAGAAATCCACTGTTGCAGCAAGAAGGGGCACTCCAAAAACTCAGCCCCTACTATTTAAGCAGAAGGAAAATCTCGGTCAGCTATTAACTGATCAGAATCACTTAAACAATATCCAGTTAGCGCCGTTGCATGAGAACTCTTCTTAGCAGTGTGGCTAAGAACAAGTGGAACTGTAATATCCAGTATGCCCTTTCAGGAGACTGTCACAGGGTGGCTGGCTCCTGTAAATGAAGTAAATCCAGTGCTCCTGTACCAGGACAGGTGCTCCCATTTGGCCCTTTAAGAGGGCAAGGCAGCACCCAGGGGCTGTAAAGGACCAGGGAGAGACCCAGTGGAGAGAGTCCCAGTGAGTGAGAACAGAGACTGGCTGTCAGAGGCAGGTGAGGAGCAGAGATCACGGGGACTGGAGAGGCTCCCAGAAGGAAGCAAAAGGTGTTTCCTGGGGGAAGGTTGAAGGCCAGGAGAGCAGTAAGAGGGATTCGCTGACTGGCATCCCAAGCTGGACAACCAGGGCCAGACAGCCGGAGAGGACTGAAAGCGGGAGGAGGAGGAGGAGCAGCAGCAGGAGCAGAGGGAGTTACCTGCTGGCTGTAAGATGGAGACCCAGAGCCAAGGAGAGGGTTGAAGGCAAGGGGGCAGCAGAAGAGCTTACCTGCTGGCATATGCAGCACTGGAGAGCTGGAACCAGAGGAACCAGGAGAGGACCAGAGGGAGTGAGGGATGCTCCCCAGCAGAGAGAGGCGGTGAGGGGTCCTGCTGGAAGGGCTGGGATGGCTGTCCTGGTACGAGCACACGGGAGGACTGACAGAGTCTGGGTGTGGTTGAAGGCGCCAGCATGTGATATGTGGGGCATCAAAGGAACGAGATGTCTTGAGTTTTAATGACTGCTGGCGCTGGGGTGAGAAATGGACTACGTGTTTGGGGCTTGTGTTCTGGACCATTTGCATAATGTTTTAAAATAATCCAGCCCCAAGGAAGGTACTATTGTGTCAAGAGAGCCTGAAGTGAAATGATTGAGGATGCTGATCAGGGAAACTGAGGCAGGTATTCCTGCCAGGCTGGGACCTGCTGCAGGAGGATGCTCCAGCCGGATCTGCCTGATGACAGAGACCATAACCTGCCTTTGCAGGAGACAGGACCTGATGATCTAATAGGCCTTTTCCATCTCTAACTACTGCAATTCTACTACTACTTTATTTCTTGCAAGGGACATTAAGCCCTTGATAAACATTAATTAATGAAGCTTGACCGTCCCCGTGGGATAGTTGAATGATGTCACTGGGGCAGCGAGGTGCTCAGCAGTTTCTTGTCTCAGGGTTGGTTCCAACATGCAGCTACTGAGGCCTCACTTCACCAGGGACAAGTTGACAAGCTCCTGCCCTGTTTACAAGCTCAAGAGCCCCAGGGTGTGGTGTGCAAGCTGCGTGCTGGCTCAGGGCTCTCTGGTGATCATTAGGGCCTGATTAGCTTGGGGAATTAGGATGGAGTAGCAATAATATGTTACGCTGCAGTAGCTCCTTCCCGCACAGACTCTCAAAGAGCTTTACAGATCTGAACTGGGTCTCTCAGCACCCCAGCCAAATAGCTATGGAGGCTCCTGCCCGCTCCTCATTGCTTGAGTGAACTGCCAGCTGTAAGGAAATCTACAGCTGCTCTTCCCTGTTCCCTCCCTGCAGTGGTGGTATTGCACAGGGGTTTCAGGCAGATGATAAGGAGAAGGTCGCATAGTTAGTCTTGGACCTACCAGCTAGGTATTCCCCCAAACATTGTCAAACTAGGTTATGATTTTCATGTCCCATTTAGACATGTTTAACCCAACTATATATTTACTTACTGCCCCATGTACCTTTCCCCATGGCTTGTCTGTCTGCCTGGCCTTAGTCCGTGATCTGTGCGGGACAGGGATTGTGCTTTCTTCTCTGTTTCTCAAGTGCAACGTGAGTACTACTGGAAATAAACAGCAGTTCTCTTGAACAGGCTATGGTCTGGCGTTTTAGCAAATGTTGTCCAGTCCACATCAGCATCCCGTGAATTTCCACTGTGTGTCTTGGGTCTAAATGAACTCAAAGAGTCAAAACTCAGCCAAAACCACATCATTTCCCCCCCCTAGTTTGAGAGTAAAATGATAGAAAACCACTGCGTTTTGCTTGTGTTGGGGTGAAAACTGCGTTCAGCTGCTGAATTTTTCATGGTTTCTACCTATAACTATTAATCCCAAAGGGTTTGCTTCATGTTCTAAGCTCCCAGGCCAGAGGTTAATGGAGATCAAGGAGAAGCTTAGCTGTGATCATTTATATGAACAAAATATAGGATTTTTAGTAACAGCACGATTCATTTTTAATTTCCCCTCTGAAACGCACGTTCTTTTGTTACCATCACCTTTGGGGTCTTCAGAAGCTGGTCCTTATGGAAAGTGGGTGAAGGGAGATTTCCGAGATCACTAGCAAGGTCCAGCCATCACATCAGAGCCGTTCATACAATGATTTCTGTTCCATTGGTGCTAGTAGTAGCCACTAGAACATCGTTTTACCTTTATGCTTCCCAATCAAAAGTCACTACCCATAGGAACCCGTCTAACTTGTATCAGAGAGCAGATTCTTAGTGGTGTCAGAATGTCGTACAAACATGTACAGAACATGTACCTACATCCAAACATGTACAGAAGCAATATAGCTTTATAGTAATAACAACAAATTTGCTACATAAGGAAACAAACCAACTATGGCCTTAGCTTGTTCCAGTTGTGCTGACCCCCTGTGCAGAGCCCCATTGGCTTCATGGGTGAATTGCTGGATTGTGGCCTAAACCTTTATTCTGACCAATACGGCTGGCTGTTTATAATGTAAAATCTCAGGACTTAAGCCAAGGACAGGCTGCTGCAAGCAGGCACTGCCAAAGCTGACACAGAGATCTGCCAGTGAACCTCCATCCCAACTTGCAACACCCCTGTTATTCCAATCAAAGGTCTTTCTCAAGCAAAATTGCATCATTGTGTGTCATGTGGCATGGAGACGAACAGAGTCATTGGGTGACCAAGGGACTGTAATAAGAAACCAACTACTCAGTGAAAGGACCCACTGGGTCACCTTCCCCTTCAATTTATTTCAACAATATTTTATATGTAAGCCTTCTGCCAGTGATTTCCCTGTGTAGCAGGGAACCTCTGCACCACTGCTTCTACACTGGCTTTCATTCCAACATGGCCCCATAGGAGGTCTAAGGCTTAGCCCTTCTTCTCAGGGATTTCAGTTCTCGTAATCACCGAACAGAAACACGGATTATCAACTGAGTCCAACCAGCTCTGTCTTTATACACTAGAAAAGGGAGGGTCCCATGGCTTTACACAGCATCTACACCAGGGGTAGGCAACCTATGGCACAGGTGCCGAAGGCGGCAAGCGAGCTGATTTTCAGTGGCACTCACACTGCCCAGGTCCTGACCACCAGTCCGGGGGGCTCTGTATTTTAATTTAATTTTAAATGAAGCTTCTTAAACATTTTAAAAACCTTATTTACTTTACATACAACAATAGTTTAGTTATATATTATAGACTTATAGAAAGAGACCTTCTAAAAATTTTAAATGTATGACTGCTTAGCAAGTGAGGTTGAGGTGCCATCCTCAATCAGGGCAGGCTAAGTACAGTTCTGCTGCCCTTTATCCATACAATAAGAATAACAACATTTCACTAGTACCCCGGCATTCAACACCAATGTGAATTGTAACCCCAAACCAGTCAAAAACTGGTCACGTGGGCAATGCAGCTCTGTTTGCTGAATACCTAGGCGGAGGAGGTGTGTCTATGCAAATACAGTCTGCTCCTGAAGTCTTCTCTCCCAGCGTGTCACTAGATGTCAGGGGAGAGCTCCTTCAGACCCTGCTGACGTATACAACAGCATTTAAAGTTGAAGATCAATCTCATAATCATATGAAGACACTCCAGGATGTGTTTTATGGGGCCATTAATACACTTCTTTGGTGGTTAAAGTCATCGGCAGCATGAATTAATGGCCCCATAAAACATACCCTGTCATGTCTTATGGCTTAAATAACACACAATACGCACTGTATTTTGGGGTCGTTCTTGAGTGCCTCATGCAAATATAGGGCGACAGAACAAAGAGTTGTAGCCAGCTGGCAACAGATATAATCTGCTAGGAATGCTGTGCCTGAAAAGTCTTACAGCCATTGTGAAATAGAAATTATTATTATTATTAAGGAACAGATTTTTAAATATCCCTAAGGAATTTAAAAGCATAAGTCCATTGACTTTCACTAGTCTCCCCTTTATAAGTGTGTGACTTTGAAGGCCGTATTATTGCCATGGGTGTGGCCTTATTGGCAACCACAACATTCGGTCTGTTGCTAACATTTTAAAGCTATTGAGAGGATAGGGCACTGCCTATTGGTTACAGTAAACATCGGATTTAGTTTGCAAGTGTGCCTCGCATTACAGCTCTCTCACGACAGCCTGGCTCTGAGCTCATGATTCAAAGCCAAGGCACTCAGTAGGTTTCTACTCAAGTTTACTGGGTTCTACTATTAATGAGAGTGAGGCTCTGGAGCACTTAGGAGCATTTCCCCCTTATTTTATTTCTACCTCGGAAGGTTCTGTTCCAGGGTGGGCTCTCCCTCCCCATCATCAGTGGGGTCAGGGCTCTGGCTTGACCTGGATAACTCCAGCTCAACTATCCATGGGCCTCACACTCATCCAGGCCCAAAGCCTCACCCCTTGCAGTCAGTCAGTGTGTGTGTGTGTGTCTCTCTCTCTCTCACACACACACAAGTGGGACACCATGACCAGAGAGCCATGCTGGGTACTGCTTCTCCATCTCCCCTCCTGGGGACTGGGCCAACAGCCTCCACTAATACCATCCCTGTTTTGTTTGGTTTTTTTAATGGCACATCATCCTGCATGGAGAACAATGGGGTTGCATGTGGGTCTTCCCACCTACACCCAGCCACTTCCCTTCCCCAGAGGGGAGCTATTAGAGCTCGGGTGAGACGTTCTGCCTTGGCAGCAAGCGCTCTCAGTGGATTTAGGGAACAGAACTGATATGGCCAGACAGGGGGGTGTTTCGGCGGCGCGGGGGTGTGTTTTGGTGGCGTGGCGCTCGGGGGGGGGTTTGGTGGTGCAGAGCTCGGAGGGGAGTTTCGGCGGCGCGGCGCTCGGGGGGGGGGTTTGGGGGGCGTGGCGCTCGGGGGGGTGTTTCAGCGGCGCGGCGTTCGGGGGGTGTATTTCGGCGGTGCGGTGTTCGGGGGGTGTGTTCCGGCGGCGCGGCGCTCGGGGCTGTGTTCCGGCGGCGCGGCGCTCGGGGCTGTGTTCCGGCGGCGCGGTGCTCGGGGGGGTGTTCCGGCGGCGCGGCGCTCGGGGCTGTGTTCCGGCGGTGCGGTGCTCGGGGCTCTGTTCCGGCGGCGCGGCGCTCAGGGGGGTGTTTCGGCGGCGCGGCGCTCGGGGGGGGGTGTTTCGGCGGCGCGGCGCGGGGGGGGGTTTCGGCGGCGCGGCGCGGGGGGGGGTTTCGGCGGCGCGGCGCTCGGGGGGGTGTTTCGGCGGCGTGTCGCTGGGGGGGGTGTTTCGGCGGCGTGGCGCTGGAGGGTGTTACGGCGGGGTGGCGCTCTTTTTTTTTGCTTGGAGCGGCAAAAAAGTTCGAGCCGGCCCTGGCCAGATGCCTGTCTTACGTATAGAAATCTGGCTGGGCAATGCTCAGAGAGGATCTATGGGCCCAAGCCCTAGCTGTGACTGGGCTTCGCTAACCTCTGCATAAAAATGGCACCCCAGGCAGCAAACAAGGAATAGCTTCTGGGAGTTCTGGGGGGAGGGGGCGGTGGAGGGAGGATATGGAAATAAAAACAACTGAGTTGAGCCACAACGTGTTGCAGGGAGCAGAAGCACTGGCTGCGCTAGGTGCGCTTCTAATGCGCTGCCTGGATTGGAAGCAGCACATATTAGAAAGAGACCCCTTTTATATTTTTTGCTGGGGTAAAACAACCCTGTCCCTGAATGCTGATATGGGGCTAAGTATAGAGCCAAAGGCTGCCCTCCACTTCCGTGGGCAGGGAGGAGCTTGCACCCACCCATGATGGCGGAGGCAGCAGGGCATGGGAGCTGCACAGGTTGCAGAAGTTGGGATAATGTGGGAAGCAAACTGTGCTTCACTGTATGCCCCTTGCCCCCTTCCACCATAGATCTCTGCAGTGCAAGATACTGCAGACTGAAGGCGGGAATGAGCAGAACTCTACTGACGTCACGGGACCTAGGTCCATTTACTCCAGCTGAGGATCTGGATCTCATCCTGGGTCTGTAAAGCGGGAGGCTCCCATTGTTGCGGCTCTAGAGGCAGCTGAAGAAGAACATGACCGTCCAGATGTGCTGTCAAGGGATGCAGGGAGCTAGTAGAGGGAAGCCAGGCAGCAGCATAAAGGCAAGGCCCTGTCTTCCAGTGGATTACTAATGTGAAAGTAGAATGAATTATATTGTAAAAATAGAATGGATTAAAGAAATGCTGTATGTTCCTTTAAGCAGGAATGAGGAATGTTGAAATATAGTTGTCAGGAAGAAAAACATTAAGATATAGAACAATGACTCGCACCTAAGCTAATGGTGGGACATTAGCAGAAGATTGCTAAGAGTTAATAAGGAAATAAGATGTGGGTCTGGCCCCAGGAAAACTTATCAGCTGTGCTTCCTTTGTTTTCTTGTTAAGTTCACCCCCCTTTTTATCTGTATAAATAAGACAGTCTGAGGCTTATATGGTGCTCACATTATCTGAATGTATTAGCACAGCGCTGCGTTAATAAAACAGAGTGGTCTATAACTAAAAACTGTGAGTCTTAATTCTAACTTTGACACTAACGATCCACCCTGACTGACTGGGGACATTTGTGGATTTAGAGCACTAAAGCCCAGGCCTCTTCGACAGATAGGGTTAGAGGAAATACTGTTTTGCAATGGAAGTATTCCAGGGAACCTCTGCAAAATAAAGGCCAATGCAAAATATTTCACTTCGGAAGGAAAAATCGGATGCACAACTACAAAATGGGGAATAACTAGTTAGGAGGTAGTACCACTGAAAAGAATCTCTGGGTTACAGTGGATCAAAAATCGAATACAACTCAACAATGTGATGCAGAAAGGTTAATATAATTCTGGGGTATATGAACAGTAAATACATTAGAAGCAAGAGGAGGACCAAAGCTATGGTACACCTGTTACTCAATCGGGGGGGACAATAACAGAAAATGTGGAAATGGCAGACGTGCTAAACAACTTTTTTGTTTCAGATGTCACCAAAACGGTTAGTAACGATTAGATGTCTAACATAGTGAACATCAGTGAAAATGAGGCAGGATCAGAGGCTAAAATAGGGAAAGAACAAGTTAAAAATTACCTAGACAAGTTAGATGTCTTCAGGTCACCAGGGCCTGATGAAATACATCCTAGAATACTCAAATTGCTGATTGAGGCCATTAGCAATTATCTTTGAAAAATCATGGAAGACAGGAGAGATTCCAGAGGACTGGAAAAGGGCAAATATAGTGCCCATCTATAAAAAGGGATTGGGAAATAAGGACAACCCAGGGAATTACAGACCAGTCAGCTTAACTTCAGTGCCCGGAAAGATAATGGAGCAAATAATTAAGCAATCGATTTGCAAGATAATAAGTTGATAAATAACAGTATTGATTTGTCAAGAACAAATTGGGTCAGACTAACCTGATAGCTTTCTTTGACAGGGTAACAAGCCTTGTGGATAGTGGGAAAGCAGTAGACATGGTATATCTTGACTTTAGTAAAGCTTTTGATACTGTCTCACGTGACCTTCTCATAAACAAACTAGGGAAATGCAACCTAGATGGAGCTACTATAAAGTGAGTGCATAATGGTTGGAAAACCGTTCCCAGAGAGTAGCTATTAGTGGTTCTCAGTCATGCTGGAAGGGCATAACTAGTGGGGTCCTGCACGGATCAGTTCTGGGTCTGATTCTGTTCAATATCTTCATCGGTGATTTAGATAATGGCAGAGAGAGGACACTTATAAAGTTTGCGGATGATACCAAGCTGGGAGGGGTTGCAAATGCTGGGAGGATAGGATTAAAATTCAAAATGATCTGGGCAAACTGGAGAAATGCCCTGAAGTAAATAGGATGAAATTCAATATGGACAAATGCAAAGTACTGCACTTAGGTAGGAACAATCAGTTGTACACATACAAAATGGGAAAGTACTGACTAGGAAGGAGTACTGCAGAAAGAGATCTGGGGGTCATAGTGTACCACAAGCTAAATAAGAGTCAACAGCGTAAAATCATTGAAAGAAAAGCGAACATCATTGTGGATGTATTAGCAGGAGTGTTGTAAGCAAGACGCGAGAGGTAATTCTCCTGCTCTACTCCACGCTGATTAGGCCTCAACTGGAGTATTGTGTCCAGTTCTGGGGCACCACATTTCAGGAAAGATGTGGACAAATTGGAGAAAGTCCAGCAAAGTGCAACAAAAATGATCAAAGGTTTAGAAAACCTGATCTGTGAGGGAAGATTGAAAAAAGTGGGTTTGTTTAGTCTGAGAAGAGACGACTGAGGGGGAGGGGGATGATAATAGTTTTGCAAGTACATAACAGGTTGTTACAAGGAGGAGGGAGAAAAATTGTTCTTCTTAACCTCTGAGGATAGGACAAGAAGCAGTGGACTTAAATTGCAGTAATGGAGGTTTAGGTTGGACATTAGGAAAAACTTTGTAACTGTCAGGGTGGTTAAGCACTGGAATTAATAGCCCAGGGAGGTTGTGGAGTCTGCATCATTGGAGGTTTTTAAGAGCAGGTTAGACAAACACTTGTCAGGGATGATCTAGATAATACTTAGTCCTGCCATGAGTGCGGGGGACTGGACTAGATGACCTCTCGAGGTCCCTTCCAGTTCTATGATTCTATGTAAGACACGGGAGGTAACTGTCCTGCTTTGCTTGGCACTGGTGAGGCCTCAGCTGGAGTCCTGTGTCCAGTTCTGGGCACCACAATTTAGCAAAGATGTGGACAAATTGGAGAGAGTCCAGAGGAGAGCGACAAAAATGATCAAACATTTAGAAAACCTGACCTGTGACAAAAGGTTAAAAAACTGGGCATATTTAGTCTTGAGAAAAGAAAACTGAGGGGAGACCTGATACAGTCTTCAAATCTGTTAAGGGCTGGTATAAAGAGATCAATTGTAAATGATCAATTGTTCTCCATATCCATAAGGTACAACAAGAAGTAATGGTCTTAACCTGCAGCAAAGGAGATTGAGGGTAGATACTAGGAAAATCTAACTCCAAGAGGAGTTAAGCACTAGAACAGGCGTCCAAGGGAAGTTGTGGAATTACCATCACTGGAGGTTTTTAAGAACAGGTTGGACAAACACCTGTCAGGGATGATCTAAGTTGACTTGGTCCTGCCTCAGCTCAGGGGGCTGGACTTGATGGCTTCTCGAGGTCCCTTCCAGCCCTACATTGCTATGATTGTGTGAATCCTCAGCTGGTGTAACTCAGTGTAGTTCTATTGACTTCTGAGGAGCTACTCTGATTTCTGCCAGCTGAGGATCTTTGGCCTCTTGTTTTTTGATTGAAAATAAAACTGGCCATAGAGACACTAGCCTTCCCAAGGTTAAAATCAAAATGATAGCTGGGATTCAGTGGGTCTCCTCTGGGACAATGCACAGCACTGTACTTTGTCCACTAGCTCCATTATGCATTTTTTGGCAGTTAGAGGTGTATTACTATATACATTAGTACCATGGCTGTTCTGAACATTAACGGCAAAACAATGTGGAAAATAAAGAATGGGAATCCCTTCCCTCCCTCCCCCACCCAGGAACTATGGGCGGAGGGAAGATGTTTTGTGTTCCCTTAAAGAGTGAATGCATGCCCAATAAGTAAAATTTTCCCAAGCACCACTGGCCTGATTACAAAGAAGTAACATTAAAAAAAAAAGCGATGATGAGAGAACAAAGTGACAAAGCACAAAGATAAGAAAGGAATTCCCCAAAGCATTATCATTCTTTGTACAACACTGATAAGCTCTTGGGAGGGGTCTCTCCAACTACAACAGCAATATGCATCAGGGCCCTGTTCTTGAAAATGTTCATTCACCTGCTTAACTGGACACACATGAGTAGAGCCATTGATTTCAGTGAGATTACTCATGTGCGTGAAGTTAAGCACATACAAAAGCGTTTGCAGGATCAGGGCCTATTTAGACACTAGGAAAGCTTCAGAAACCATTCTGCCATCTGGAAATTATACTAATGTGGGTTTGTTTTTTAATTCACTGAAATGGGGAAACTTATCCCACTGTCTGATGCTACTAGCTTCATGGAAAATTTACTTGATCAACACAGGACTATAACAGCGTTTAAAAGAGAACTGGATAAATTCATGGAGGTTAAGTCCATTAGTGGCTATTAGCCAGGATGGGTAAGGAATGGTGTCCCTAGCCTCTGTTTGTCAGAGAGTGGAGATGATGGCAGGAGAGAGATCACTTGATCATTACCTGTTAGGTTCACTCCCTCTGGGGCACCTGGCATTGGCCACTGTCGGTAGACAGGATACTGGGCTAGATGGACCTTTGGTCTGACCCAGTACGGCCAATCTTATGTTCTATGTTCTTATTTCTGATTTGGCCTTGTTTCCACTGCAGGCCCAGAATAGGAGACCCTTCACACTCAAGCTTAATCCAGTGGAAAAGAAAATTATTTTCCTAGTTCGCACAGAATTCTTCAGGAAATACAATCTTGATCGAACAAAAGCCGCAGCACTGACATAGGCTGGTAGTACAGGTTAATGCCTAAATGCCCCGGCTGAGATCAGTGGCTTATCGTGCTAGCACTGTCCAAACACACACTGAGACACAGTCCTTGCTCCAAACAGCTAACAGTGGAAGAGTATGTCTACTCTAGAGCTGGAGGTGTAATATCCAGCTCAGGGAGACATATCTGAGCTAGCTTTGGTAGAGCTAGTGTGCTAAAAATAGCTTTGCAGCTGCCCAGGAAACGGAATGAGTTACCCATGTCGAGTACAGTCCTGTCTGAAACCCAAAGTATGTACTCCAGAACTCTTGCTTCCCAGCTCAGTGCCCTATCCGGTAGATCATGTTGTCTTCATAATTGTTTTTTAATTCTTTCCCATGAGAAATAACCCCAAAATAAAGTCTCTCGCTGCATAATCTGCCAGACTATCCTGTGCTCTAAATTAAATGAGGACTTAAGGAAACATCATGGGAACAGTTATAGGGCTTGTAAATTGTATGTGAGCTAATTTATTGCTGCAGCATTGCTTGTTTCACAGTTTCCTGGCATCATGAACAATATTATTGGCCAGATCCTAGAATTACACTGATTTACAGCACCTGAGGATCTAACTCCACATTTCAATTCAAGGTTACGCAGGTATCAAAGTGAACATGATGTATTCTGGCCCCTGCCACGGCATTTACGGGAAGCTAAGTTTGATTGTCAAGAAGAGACATTAATGCATGGACTAGAGTGAGGTGGTACAAGAGCATTAAACACAAGTGGTAGCAGCAGAGCATGCAAGGATTACAGCACAAGCAAAGCATGAGTCTATTTCAGTGGGCCCCAAACTTTTTAAGTCGGGCCTCCCTTGCCCATAATGTAGTTTGCCTGCGTCCTCCTGGGAGATGCAGTTGGGAGCTGGGGAGTGGGGCTGTGGTTAGGGCTAGGAGCGGAGCTGTGGCCAGGGTTGGAGCCGGGGCCGATAGCCGGGCTGTGGTCAAGAGTCGGGGGCTGATGCCCGGGGCTGGGGTCTGAGCCGCAGGCAGGGCCAGGAGCTGGGGCTGGGGCTGGAGCGGAGCTGGGGGCAGAGTGGGACTCAGTGGGGCTCAGTGGCACTCCCTCCTCACCCTCCCTCCCCATCGGGGCTGGCCCAAGCCCTACCGGGCCCCCACAAACATTCCTCCACAAGGGACCACTGATCTACTTGCTGTGAAGAAATATTTACAAGCTCTCCTCAACTTTGATGCCTTGTCATTAGGCAGCTGCTGTACTCCGACCACTGCTTTTCATGCTGTCCAGTTTTGTTCCATTGTTTCCTTGTGCCCCCTGGCCTGTTGTCTCATGTCTTCTGGTTATATTGTAAGCAAACAGTAACTATTAATGGAATGATGTCAGATTGGAGGGAGGTCTCAAGTGGGGTTCCACAGGGATCTATTCTGGGTCCGGTGTTATTTAACAGCTCTAGTAAGGACCTGGATGTTGTTACCTGAAATTGGGCCAGCTAGTAAGCATAGGGAGGACTAATGACCCACCAGAGTTTGGCAGAAAGCAGCACGTTTATTATACTGATAGCTAAGCTCAAAAGAAGGGGGGGAGGGGCACACTCACATTCACATACTCACGCTCCCAGGACAGGCACGGCACTGGATGATCCTTCAAGGGAAGTGTCCCACAGTGCAGCGATGGACGGTGCGATGAAGGTCAGTCTTCCTGAGGCATGATGGAACGTAACGCGGCGAACCACTGGCCAGGCGGTCTGGGCGAAGGGCCTTCGCCGGAGGTACAAACTTGTGAGTGCCCTGCCGAGCACATGGCCCCTTCCTCTTTCAACGACCTGCTCCTCATGGCCTGCGACTAGAGATGACTTGGCCGTGTCTGGTTGGTCACACTCCACCTCGGGCAGTGTCCATGCATTGGGCGTGTGATCGCTGGCTAATTAGAGTCCCAGACACCTTGTCTACCTGGGAGCTCTTCTGATCTTCCAGCTGTTCAAGCCACCCATTCATCCCACAAGAATTCCAGGAGGGAGAGGGAGGGGGAAAGCCACTTCACAGGTATTCAGAGAGGGAGAGGAGACAAAACGCGGGGGGCGGGGAGAAGGTGTAACAGACCTTTGGAACATACAGGTTATACAGAGCATACAGATCACTGCTGCTCCTACAACAGATGTAAGAATAGAGAGCACACCGATCAGAGTTGCAGATAACACAAAGCTAGAGGGGAGAATAGAGGTAAACTTCAAAAGGATCTTTATATATTGGAGAACTTGGCTACAGACAACAAAATTAAATTAATCAAAGACAAATGTAAGGTTTATACTTAGGGAAGAAAAACCAAATCCACAAGTATGGAATAGGGGGTAACTGGCTTGGCAGCAGCACAGCTGAGAAGGATCAGGGAGCTGTGGTGGATCACAACCTCAACATCAGCCATGTCATGCTGTTGCAAAACCCCCAAAAAACAAATGCAATTGTGTGTTGCATTACCCGAGGCATAGCTTGCAAATTGTAGCAGATGCTAGTGCCACTGTACTCGATGCTGGTTAGCCCTCAGCTAGAACTGTGTCCAGTTTTGGTCACCAAAGTATAGAACGGATGGAGAGACATGGGAAAGGATCCAGAGGCGAGCTGCCCACCAGGAACCATCTGCCTTGCATGGCGACTTTTATTAGTTCCAGACACCATAGCACGTAATGGTAAATTAAGGCAAACTGATCTATGACTCTCTGTAAAATGAAGAACAGCAGCCATGAGGACCTTTCTGTGGCAGGGAGATCAGGAGGTACAGCGACTAAGGAACTCTGAATGGCTCAGAATCGTGACGTGCCAGATACTTTTAGTTCCATTGAATATGACTGGGATTGGATTGAAAGAACGTTAACCAAAAATAATAATAAGAAAAAAAATAGGTATAAGGTTCACTTTGAACTCAATCCAGTCTCAGCATGTGGATAATTTATAAAAGCACATTGATACCCAAACCAAGCCTCAGTTCCTAGATGATTCAGCATCGGCACTAAAATAAAACATAAACAGAAAAATCCCCCTGGAAATTCCAGTAAAATTCTACATTAAAAGAAAAGCCTGAGCCCAAGGAGGGATGGAAATTCAGAGTTAAGGATCAAGCCTTTAATATCTCGTCACCACAGGACATCATCTTTAATGTTACCCAGCTGCGTGCTCTTGTGCTTGGAGTTTTGATCCTCGTCCCTGAGCCTTCATAGACTGAAGCCACGGACATTATGTCATTTTTACGGGCTAGGCTGG
>QXTE01000030.1:7920727-8021546 GCA_003942145.1 Platysternon megacephalum | reverse complement strand
CCCTCCCCATCGGGGCTGGCCCAAGCCCTACCGGGCCCCCACAAACATTCCTCCACAAGGGACCACTGATCTACTTGCTGTGAAGAAATATTTACAAGCTCTCCTCAACTTTGATGCCTTGTCATTAGGCAGCTGCTGTACTCCGACCACTGCTTTTCATGCTGTCCAGTTTTGTTCCATTGTTTCCTTGTGCCCCCTGGCCTGTTGTCTCATGTCTTCTGGTTATATTGTAAGCAAACAGTAACTATTAATGGAATGATGTCAGATTGGAGGGAGGTCTCAAGTGGGGTTCCACAGGGATCTATTCTGGGTCCGGTGTTATTTAACAGCTCTAGTAAGGACCTGGATGTTGTTACCTGAAATTGGGCCAGCTAGTAAGCATAGGGAGGACTAATGACCCACCAGAGTTTGGCAGAAAGCAGCACGTTTATTATACTGATAGCTAAGCTCAAAAGAAGGGGGGGAGGGGCACACTCACATTCACATACTCACGCTCCCAGGACAGGCACGGCACTGGATGATCCTTCAAGGGAAGTGTCCCACAGTGCAGCGATGGACGGTGCGATGAAGGTCAGTCTTCCTGAGGCATGATGGAACGTAACGCGGCGAACCACTGGCCAGGCGGTCTGGGCGAAGGGCCTTCGCCGGAGGTACAAACTTGTGAGTGCCCTGCCGAGCACATGGCCCCTTCCTCTTTCAACGACCTGCTCCTCATGGCCTGCGACTAGAGATGACTTGGCCGTGTCTGGTTGGTCACACTCCACCTCGGGCAGTGTCCATGCATTGGGCGTGTGATCGCTGGCTAATTAGAGTCCCAGACACCTTGTCTACCTGGGAGCTCTTCTGATCTTCCAGCTGTTCAAGCCACCCATTCATCCCACAAGAATTCCAGGAGGGAGAGGGAGGGGGAAAGCCACTTCACAGGTATTCAGAGAGGGAGAGGAGACAAAACGCGGGGGGCGGGGAGAAGGTGTAACAGACCTTTGGAACATACAGGTTATACAGAGCATACAGATCACTGCTGCTCCTACAACAGATGTAAGAATAGAGAGCACACCGATCAGAGTTGCAGATAACACAAAGCTAGAGGGGAGAATAGAGGTAAACTTCAAAAGGATCTTTATATATTGGAGAACTTGGCTACAGACAACAAAATTAAATTAATCAAAGACAAATGTAAGGTTTATACTTAGGGAAGAAAAACCAAATCCACAAGTATGGAATAGGGGGTAACTGGCTTGGCAGCAGCACAGCTGAGAAGGATCAGGGAGCTGTGGTGGATCACAACCTCAACATCAGCCATGTCATGCTGTTGCAAAACCCCCAAAAAACAAATGCAATTGTGTGTTGCATTACCCGAGGCATAGCTTGCAAATTGTAGCAGATGCTAGTGCCACTCTGCTCGATGCTGGTTAGCCCTCAGCTAGAACTGTGTCCAGTTTTGGTCACCAAAGTATAGAACGGATGGAGAGACATGGGAAAGGATCCAGAGGCGAGCTGCCCACCAGGAACCATCTGCCTTGCATGGCGACTTTTATTAGTTCCAGACACCATAGCACGTAATGGTAAATTAAGGCAAACTGATCTATGACTCTCTGTAAAATGAAGAACAGCAGCCATGAGGACCTTTCTGTGGCAGGGAGATCAGGACGTACAGCGACTAAGGAACTCTGAATGGCTCAGAATCGTGACGTGCCAGATACTTTTAGTTCCATTGAATATGACTGGGATTGGATTGAAAGAACGTTAACCAAAAATAATAATAAGAAAAAAAATAGGTATAAGGTTCACTTTGAACTCAATCCAGTCTCAGCATGTGGATAATTTATAAAAGCACATTGATACCCAAACCAAGCCTCGGTTCCTAGATGATTCAGCATCGGCACTAAAATAAAACATAAACAGAAAAATCCCCCTGGAAATTCCAGTAAAATTCTACATTAAAAGAAAAGCCTGAGCCCAAGGAGGGATGGAAATTCAGAGTTAAGGATCAAGCCTTTAATATCTCGTCACCACAGGACATCATCTTTAATGTTACCCAGCTGCGTGCTCTTGTGCTTGGAGTTTTGATCCTCGTCCCTGAGCCTTCATAGACTGAAGCCACGGACATTATGTCATTTTTACGGGCTAGGCTGGACCTCAGACTGCACGCCTGTGCAGGAGCATAAGGGGAACTCTGCAGCAGGGCCGTCCTTAGGCATACGCAGCTGCCTAGGGCACCATGAAATTTGGGGCACCAAATTGCCATGTTGCATACGCGGCAGCACCAGCCCCGGCGACCAGCCCTATCCCTCGGCCGGCCCCCCCGCAAGGGGCAGGGCCGTCCCTAGGGGGGTGTGGGGCCCCGGACAACTCCCTCTGCCGTGCCTCTTACCCTTCCCCCCTGCTCCGCCCCCATTCCACCTCTTCCCCCAGAGACCCCGCACTCACCGGCAGCGGCGGGAAGCAGAGCAACCCGGCCCCAGCCCGTTCTACTCCGCCAGCTCCCCGCCGCGGCGCTCTGCTTCCCGCCGCCGGTGAGTGCGGGGAAAGGATCGCCCCCCGAGCGACATGGCCGGGGCCGGGGCGAGGGAAGCGGAGCGGGGTGCTCCCGGCCCCCGTTAATCCCCCGGGCCACTCTGGGCCTGTGGGGCCCCCCAAAAGTGGCCCCCCACAGCTCCTGCCTCCCAGACCCTGGGGGGAGGGGGAGGCCTGGGGCCCCACACAGCTCCCCCCCGCCCCCCATGGAGGGACTGTGTAGGGCACCCAAATGGCTAGGGACGGCCCTGCTCTGCGGCTGCTGCCAGGGACCATGTGGAGCTGGGGGAGTTCCTAGAGGAGTTTGAGCATACTGGGGGGAGGGGAAAGCATGAGAGGTTAGAGGATGGGGGTCCAGGGTGAGGAATGGAAGGGTGGATTTGGGAAAATATGGAATTTGTGCACTTTGGGGGAGGCCTGAATGGGTCTTCTTTTCTTTTCTTATTTTACAGGAGGGTAGGGAAGTGTCCAACTGCTGGATTCCTTTTGCAGGGGATGAAGGAGGCTGATGTCAGTGACCGGGGTGGAAAACCTCTGAGGAAACCCCTTGTTAAAATGCTGGCAGTCCNGGGGGGGGGGGGGGGGGGGGGGGGGGGGGGGGGGGGGGGAGGGAGAGACACAAAAATCAGGGGACTAGTGGTTGTGGGCTTATGGGACCCCACTGCTTGGCTTGGGGGTATTAAGGTGGGGAACTTGAAAACCGTTTGGTTTTCAGAAAAATCATAGTAAGAAACTCTTTAAACATCTGTTGCGAAGGTGACCCATGCAAAGAGAAGTGCTAGTAACCTAGGGCCTGATCCAAAGTCCACTGAAGTGAATGGAAATTCTTCACTGGTTCTGGATCAGACCCATAATTATTTTAAAAGGACGGGAAGCTTAGTTTTGACATTTAAAAAGGGCCCAAAATAGAGGACGGGTGATGAGAGAGACAGCAGTGAGTTTAACCTGCTGGTCCCTGGATGAGAGTGAAAAAAAGCCAAGGCCCCAACCCCAACCCAAGTCAATACGGCCTCACTCACATATTGGACAGGGGGCCAAACTGCGTAAAAGGAAGAGAAGTATCAATTCCACGCCTGTGTCCGACATGAGTTAGTTTCTCAGCAGCCCAAAGATGGAATATTCATCTGTTCATTCATCCTGACCTCCTGCGAGTCATTTCTCTAAATGTTGGTTTCGGCGCCACATCGAGCTGTTTCCTCTGTGCAAGTTCAGCAGAGAGAAGTCAACATTCTTGCAGGGTAATAAATGTTTTTCTGAATGGATTTCAAAGGGAGGATGGCTATGAAGAGGGACTAAAAGCAAAATGCTGGAATGATCAGAAAAGCAGTGCACCAGCATTAACCTGCAGGGAGTGGTGTTATTGGACAAGATTCGGTTTTTCTGGAAGCAGTTTCAATGGGACAGCATGTTCCCCACTCCCAATCTTTTGAGTCTCACACTGCCCACTTCTGAGTGAGTCTGGCGATTTTGCACTGACCATTTCATAGATTTAGATGCATAGACTTTAAGGCCAGAACGATCACCTGGCTGGGTAGTCCAGTTTCCTGCCTCCCCAATCTCTTTTGTTTCCCAGTTGGTGTCTGGCAAGGAGCTAATTTTCACAGCACAATTTAAAGGGGCTGCTTGGCCCCAACAGGATCAGATCCCTGCATCCTTTACCTATCCTATAATGCAGTATTTATGCTACTACATATCTCAATTAATTAGTAGAATATCAGGGTTGGAAGGGACCTCAGGAGGTCATCTAGTCCAACCCCCTTGCTCAAAGCAAGACCAATTCCCCAGACAGATTTTTGCCCCAGATCCCTAAATGGCCCCCTCAAGGATTGAACTCACAACCCTGGGTTTAGTAGGCAAATGCTCAAACCACTGAGCTATCCCTCTCCTACAGTCTGCTTCAGAAACAGTCATTAAATCCCCTTCGGATAGAAAACCAGGTGCCTAGCACAGCACAGCACGGGCCCAGTTTGTGTATTCAAGAAGGCCAGGGAGTTTTGCCACTGATTTCAACGGCAGTCAACACAGGCCCTCAGACTCAATCTATTGAAATTCCCTGCATCAAAGTCTTCATGGTTTTAATTGCTGCTCAGCATTTCAAATGATGTTTCTCTGCTTCCTTTTTCTTTTGTGTCTGGTGTGCAGCGCCGGCTCCAGGGTTTTTGCCGCCCCAGGCAGCCAAAAACCAAAAAAAAAAAAAAAAAGCCGCGATCGCGATCTGCGGCGGCAATTCGGCGGGAGGTCCTTCGCTCCGAGCGGGAGTGAGGGGCCCTCTGCCGAATTGCCGCCGAATACCTGGACATGCCGCCCCTCTCCCGAGTGGCCGCCCCACTTGTTAAGCTGGTGCCTGGAGCCGGCCCTGCTGGTGTGCTTGTACTGTCGCTCACTGCTGTCTCTTCCCTGGAACCTCTGGGTAGCGAGCGATGACCTCTCCATTATAAATATTGTAATATTTTTAAACACACATGGTACGGTGCCATGATTGTGTGGATTTTTCATCTAGCCTGCAGCGTTGAGAACTGGAGCTGGCAAAGGCAACCATAGTTATTGTTGTTTTGTTCTATTGCCTAATAGAAAGGAACTAGAGAGGGCCGGCACTCTCTACTGGGACTCCTGGCGGCAGATGTGTTATCATACAGATGTCATAAGGAACTGCTCCTAATCCTAACCAAGCAGATGGATGCAATAAAGACAAACTTTCTAGTCATTATTTAGTTTCCCCAAATCTAAAATGCTGCAAATTCATCTGCCTCATAGAATGAATCCTCAGAATGTGGATGATGAGGGGGGAAAATCTTTCCCATCATACGTATGTTTTCCCACGATGTTATTACAGAATGAATGCATTAGGCTGACATTTTACTGATATGATTTATCTCTAGTTTGTGGGAAGTGGGCTTCAAAGTCTCTCCTGGGTGGTAATATGAAAAAACACAGGAGGGGAGCAAGGACATAATTTGGGTTCAGATCCAGCTTTGTGAAATTTAAAAAAGACATCTTCATTGTGGCTATTTCTCTCTGACCCTCGTTGCCCCTGCTTGCATTCTGGATGCATCCAAATTTCAGTTCTATGTGGATTGCATGGGCCAGATACTAGAGACCACTCTCCCGGACAGCCAGAAAGGTGCCCTAAGTGGCGCCTGGGGATTCCTTTGGCATAAAGCCAGCCTAGTTACTTATCATCAATTTCCTGGTCCCTCGGCATACAGGGTGTGGTGAGGTGGCAAGGGGTGTGCTCAGAGCACGCCGTGCTCGGGCAATCCTGTGCTAGCAAGACACTTCCAGGGGCTCTTGTTCCCAGCATAAACTAGAGCAGCTCAAAGCAGACCCCAAGATCAGGGCAGATTAAAGAAGGCTCAGAACTTCTTTCCCACCCTCACCCCTATCTAGGGTGACCAGATCACCACACTAAAATATCGGGACACATTGGCGTGCCATCAGCCCCGCCCACGGTCCACCCCTGCTCCTCCCAAGCTCCGCCCCCACTCTTCCCCAGCTCCCGCCCCCTCCCCGCTCGGCCCCCCCCACCGTGCCCTTCCTCATCCCCCGGCCTGCCGCTGGCTTGCTGCGTCCCTCCTCAGTCCCCCACCCACTGCTCGCCTCCCCGCCCGCCCGCCACTCACCCCTACGGCGCCGACTTCCCCTCTGCCAGGTGGGTGCTCGCCCACCCCCCGCCTCTTCCCGCCCCTGCACCGCCCTCACCCCGCCCCCATTCCACCCCCTTCCCCGAAGTCCCCGCCCCTGCCCTGCCTCTTCTCCGCCTCCTCCCCTGAGCACGCCGCGTCCCCGCTCCTCCCCCCTCCCTCCTGGAAAGCGCTAAGCCCCGCCAAACAGCTGTTAGGCGGCGGGAAGCACTGGAGGGGGGGGAGGAGCGGGGACGCAGTGGCTGGGGGGAGGGGGGAGAAGGAGGCAAGGAGGGGGGAGCTTGGCTGCAATGTTTCCCTGTGGGTGCTCCAGCCCCGGACCACCCACGCGGTCAGCACCTCCCTCCCGCTCGCCTCCTTACCTGAATATCGGGACAAATGGCGTCCCGATTGTACATTGATCGGGACGCGGGACAAAGGGTTAAATATCGGGACAGTCCCGATTTTATCGGGACATCTGGTCACCCTACCACATCTCCTCTGGCCCTACACTGAGCACAGCTTGCCCCAACCCGGGGAGCTTGTGCTGTGTCGTTTGCGAGCGCTAATACAAGTTACACAGCTAGATGAGCGCACATTCTTTCGAAATTGGAAATGCTCCTCTCACCCCCAAATTGCCAAGTTTCCGCTGACTCCATGTTTGTTCCCTTGAGTTCGGCTCCCCTGAAAAAATACATTTTACCCAAGGTAACAGGATTAAACAACAGATTTATCTGAACTGATCAGAAGCGAGGGGCGGGTCTATGCTTGAGTAATTCAGCTCTGCTGAGTGTGACCAACAGGTACGTTCACTACCCACAGATGGCTTATTGGTTGATCTGTTTGTACCCATCCACCCCTCCGAATGCTCTTCATTTCTTATGCAACTTCCTTAATGCTCTTCTCTGGGGAAGAAAGACACCCGTCAATGATGTTATTTTGCAACAAATGATGCTATTTTCATGTATGACAAATCTCACCATAAAACAAGCATCTACTTTGAAGCGAGGCACGTCACACATTCAAATAGCATCATTTGTGTGTCTCAGGTTATTGCTGTAGATATTACACTGTGCACGGTTAATAGGCATCCTTAAGAAGAGCCTGTATGAAGTTCTGCAATAACCGAAATCCTATTGCCCTTAGGGCCCCTAACGGTAACAGCATTGCTCATGAGGAGCTGAGAGGCGGAAACGGCCATGTAGCAATAGCAGAGTACAAAGCCAACTCGCCGTTCTCTCTTTGAACAAATGAGCATTACAGGTAGCAATAAAACCTGCCTCAGTCTGAGAGCTTAGAAACCATGTTTGAATTGAAGGCAACACCAGTAGTAAGTGGAAAGTAACTGAATCTAAATCATGTCCCTCTATTCGTTCATATGTGAATTCTGATAGTAGCTGTCCGTATATCTATCTATCTTAGGAACTTCTGGGCCCTTATCACCCTAGAGCCCCACAACCTTGAGTGTATTTATACTCACAACACCCCTCTGAGGTAGGGAAGCCCTTTTATCCACATGTTGGGGAACCGGGGCACAGAAACTAAGTGACTTGCCCGGGGTCACACAGGATGTTTGTGGCAGAGCAGGAATTGAATCTAGGTCTCCCAAAGTGCAGGCTAAGTGCTCTAACCATAGGACAATCCTACCTCTATATACACATGAAGACACAGTCTCTGCCCTGAACAGCTCCAGTGTAAGGTACATTCTTCCTATTTGAGACAGTCTCAGCTGGGCCCAGAGCTCACTGCTAATAGCCTCCCGATTCTCTGCCCCAGCACAGGCTAGAGCAGTGTAGGGACTGCTCTTACTTGTGCCAGCTGGCAACAGTCCCTAAGAGAGCATCCACAACTGGGGCTTGCTGTGATGTTGCATTCTCTGGCCAGTACCCCTTTGTGCCCACAACATGCCCCTCTCTGTGCAGCACAAAGGGAACCAAACAAGCCAGAGCATCTGACCCTTTGACTGCAGATGCAACGTAGTGAAGCTGAGACAATCTTCCCCTGGCATGCTCGGCTCTGCCCTTTGTGAATGGCAAAACAAATATTCCTGTTAGCTCTGGGGCTCCAGCCAGCTGAACATCTGCAGATTAGGTGCCCCACAGGTTTAGCCTTCCCTTGGGAAGCAGAGTGGGCATCGGTGCTATGTTATTTACCACTGAAGAAATGCTCAAGTATTGATTACAAAAATAAATAAAGCAATGACCATCTTTCCTACAGTTGCTGAACTGGAGTTCACAAAACGTTACACTTCCAGTGACAAAACCTGGGAACTTTAAATACAAAGAGTGACTTTGGAGACAAACTATCAGGTTTTCTGCTCATGAAAAGGTCCCCTGGGTGTTGTTTCAAACCTCTCAATTCTATGCCTCAGGATCTTCACAGGTGAGTGGTTAATTAATCCTAATCTCTGACATTTGTATAGCCCCTCCTGTTTTAAAGGGCTGGCTGTATGGAGGCCTGAAGCTGTAAATTGCTAATGTACCCTCACTTCCCATTCAAGCGAGCGAAGAGGGGAGGGGCCTTAGTGCAGGAGCTCACACATGAATTGCTTCACCGCTGAGCTGAAGGGGGAGCAAAGTAAGGCGGTGAAGGCTGGCACAACAGCGAAAGGAGGGGAGATTCTGACCAAGCACACCAGGGCAGCCCCCTCATCTTATGAAAAATGCAGGGAACTCAAAGGGCTGGACTGCCCGCTGATGTAAATCAGCACTAGGGTGACCAGATGTTCCGATTTTATAGGGACAGGCCCGATTTTTGGGGCTTTTTCTTATATAGGCTCCTATTACCCCCCCCCACCCCACCCCCTGTCCCGATTTTTCACATTTGCTGTCTGGTCACCCTAATCAGCACAGCTCTAAAATAGGCATTGGCAGTTCCAGGTAAGATGCTGAGCAATAAGTATTAACCCAGGGGTCCCCAACGCGGTGCCCACGGGCGCCATTGCGCCCGCTGGGGCGTCTAAGTGTGCCCGCGTAGCGGTTGTCATTTTTTTTTTCTTTTGCTCTGCCGGCAGCGCTCGGGGTTTTGTTTTGTTTTTTGGCGCCCGCCAGACGAGAAAGGTTGGGGACCACTGTATTAACCTAAACCATGACAGATACGTGCATTACTTCTTTTTAAAAAAAACAAAACAAAAGAGGGCATTGAACTCCAGTTTGTGGTAAATGAGAAAGGAGCGTGATTCTCATTTGTGGGAAATGTGGATATTTGCACTTGTGTCTGAGCATCTCAAGGCCCTTTTCATTTGCTGAACAGACACAACTCTCCCGTGAAGTCTCATCCCCTCCCCAATGTACGGGTGAAGAATTGGAAACAGAGAGGTGAGGTGCCCAGGTCTGCACGGAAAGTCTGTGGCTGAACAGAGACCAGAACCCAGATCTCCTGACTCCCAGTTCTGTGTGTTAGCCATAAAGCAGTGGTGTGGTTTAAATGTGCATACATTTGAGCCAGGCTAGCTTTGGATTATCTGTAAATAGTGCAAGAAAGGAAGTACGCGTTCATTTTCAGGTGCAAGGTTCTCACCCGTGGGCTATGTCTACACGGCAGCTGGGAGGTGTAATTCCCGGTGTGGGTAGACAGATATGCGCTAGCTCTGCTCCAGCTAGCGCCTAAAAAGAGCAGTGTGGCTGGGGTGGCATCGGCGGCAGCTCCGGCTAGACACCCAACTCCAGACCCAGAGGGCTGCGTGGGATTGTACCCAGGTGGCTAACCGAAGCCTCTCCCTGTGCCACCGCGGCTACATTGCTATTTTTAGGCACTAGCTTGAGCAGAGCGTTTTGTCAACCCGGGCTGAGAATCATACGGCCCAGCTGCTGTGGAGATGTACCCTCACTCTCACGGTGGCCTTGAGCAAGTCACTTAGCATCTCGTCTCGTTTGGCCACCTGTAAAATGGGGAGAATGATTCTTAACTCACCAGGGGGTTGTGAGATTGAATTGATTTTGGCTAAGGGCTTTGATAGGGATGCCACCCATCTGGATTTGACCCCGACAGTCCGTTTTTTGGCTTCTGTGTCCGGGTGCCAATTAGGGTTGCCTTGTGCCCAGTTTTCGACTGGAAAGTCTGGTCGAAAAGGGCACCTATCTGTGTCCAGTCAGATGTACTGACTGGACACCAAAAGTCCAGTTACTGCGGGGCCGGGGGAGGTGCTGGGTCATTAACCTGCGCCAGACCCTGCTCAGCCAGGGCCTCCTCCTACCTGCAGGCAGCCTTCTTCTCAGGCTGCAACGGCTCCTGTCCCAGCCCTGGAGCAGACAGAGCCCAGCTGGGGGAGGGAGGGAGGTGGAGACGATCCAGCAGGTGATGGGGTGGGGGGCAGGGGAGAGGAGCAAGCGACAGGGACAGGGGCAGAGCAGGGTTGGGGCCTTGGGAAGAGGTGGAGAAGGGGTGGGTCCTCAAGGGAAGAGGTAGGACAGAGGGCAGGGCCTCAGGGGTCTGGTTACCTGCAATTATAAAGGTGACAACCCTAGCTTTGAAGTTAGGGTGAAGGCTCCAATCCCACACAGACTTAAACACATGCCTCATGTTAGGCACTTTAGGCTCAATTCTCATTCACCTCCCTTTGGCAGTGAAGTCAGTGAGATGTCTCACAGCACCTGTGTAAGTCTTTGCAAGATCCGCCAACCTCAGAGGGTAAATCACCCCTCTGCACAGGCCTCTGCACCACTAAAGCCTTCAAAATGAGCTTAAGCAGAACTTGAGCATTCTATAGGTTTTGGGCTGGTCCCTCTGCACATGGGTGAATTTCATCCTCACAGCTCATTATTATCTATATGACAACAAGGTATAGCGAGACACTGGCATAATACTGGGAACCTTCCCCTTTGCACGTCGTTTTACATGATGAATTGTTTCCTTTCCTGGAAGTCTGTCCTGGAGAATGGGTAGGATTGTCATAGTACAGATCAAGCAAGTAAAAGCTAATTAAGGGTTTGATCCAACTTCCACTGCAGTCTGTGAGAAACTGCCCCTGCTTGTGATGGGAGCTGGGTCTGGCCCTCGCTGAGAAGGGGCTGACTCTTATTCTTATGACTGTTTAAAACTCTTTGATTTTGTTAACATCATCCCACCCACTTCCCAGACAGTTCATAGTCCTCTTCTGCATGCCTGCCATAGCCCTTCACTACACAACTCTGGCCATGTTCCTTTGACCAAGGCTGGGTAAGGGTTCGGCTCCAGAATTCCTTTTTGCCTTCTCTGCCTCTGTGTGAAACACCCACACAAAACTTATTATGTGTATTGGGGGGGGGGTGCCTATAATATAATATATAAAGATATACCTATCTCCTAGAACTGGAAGGGACCCCAAAAGGTCATCGAGTCCAGCCTCCTGCCTTCACTAGCAGGACCAAGTACCAATTTTGCCACAGATCCCTAAGTGGCCCCCTCAAGGATTGAACTCACAACCCTGGGTTTAGCAGGCCACTGCTCAAACCACTGAGCTATCCCTCCCCCCTGTCTTGGACCAGGAGCTCATAGGGCCAAGTACTGTACAAACAGAGAACAAAAAGACACAGAGTTCACAGTCTAACGACCTCCTTCAATCCAGGGCACTGTAGGATTCCTCATTTTCCCCAAAGAATTCTCAGAAGCTAAAATACACCATAGGGGTTGGAGCCTTCCCCAGGAGATGGTCTAGGGAGGGGATAAAAAGTTCTTTAAGAATGCGGAATGACTCTCTTTCAAATGCCAAACTCAACTGCAGCCCTTCACAGATCATTTGGTCTGGCTGGGCCCAGTTTGTCTAGGCCTCTGTTTAAAAATCTTTTGTCTCAATTTTCCCTTGCCAGGAAATAATGAGCTATTGATAGGCCGCAGACCTTCAGCCACACCCCAGGTTAACTCCAATAGATGGAAATGGGTGCTTGAGACCTGCCATCTCCCTTTCAAACTAAGTGTGGGAAAGCTCATAGTAGCAAAATGAGACTCCCCTCAGAAAAGAACCGCTTTAAACAACTACCCACCCACCTAATACCCTCTTCCAGGCCTTCTGTATACGGCTCTGTTTATGCTGCAACTGGGAGGTATAATTACCGGCTTTGGTAGACATGCACACACTAGCTTTGCTGGAGTTAGCACACTAGAAATAGAATGAGACACAAGCGGTAGCTGAGGCTGCTTCCCCAAGTACAACCCTGCCTGAGATCCTAGGCACCTACTCGGGCTGCTAGCCTAAGCCCCTGCCCATGCTGCTAGTTTTAGCTTGTACATGTGCAGCTACCCAAGTTGGGCATTACCCCTCCCAGCTATAGGTGGGGGAGGGAGGAATAGCTCAGTGGTTTGAGTATTGGCCTGCTAAACCCAGGGTTGTGAGTTCAATTCTTGAGGGGCCACTTAGGGATCTGGGGCAAAATTGGTCCTGCTAGTGAAGGCAGGGGACTGGACTCAATGACCTTTCAGGGTCCCTTCCAGCTCTATGAGATAGGTATCTCTCTCTCTCTATATATATATATATATAGTGTAGACATGCCCTAGATCAGAAAGACACAAAAGAGGGCACAACCCCATTTTCCCCCCCCTTTGCAGCTTATCATTAAGATTAAGTTCCTTTCACCCATCTAATGACTGTCCAGGTAAAAGTTACAGGACTTTTTGCAAGCAGCCGGGATTCGGGAATAAGTGGCCGGCTCCCAAGAGAACTCTCTACCATCCAAAGCTGTGTGTGAACAAGCGCTAAGCACATAATGGCTATGTTTTCCTACCTGCTGCAGCCAGTAATTAACTCATTTCTTTCTAAAGCTCTTTGGGAGACACCGAGTATGAAAAATACAATAAGAAACCAAATTATATTCTGTTGATGTACATAATTCCCTGTGCATCTGGATAAGAATATGGCCTGTAGCCTATATTACATTGCATCTGATTCTCATTAGGCACTTGCAATTCCTTCTTGATAAGGTTTTATTGCTGTTTCAGTGACATACAGAATAATAGTTGGAGCTGTTTACTTCTCAGACTGCTCTAGTTTGGTCATTGACTGGACATCCTGCTGTTGCACTGTAATATACTCTGCTCTTCGAGTAGATTCATATCAACATAGTTTCTTATAAGATCGCCCTATTGGTTTGTAGTTTTAAATAAAGCTTAGATTCCCTGAACTGAATTTGGCTGGTCTGGCTTTATTTACAGTAAATGAGAATTGAGCACAAGAGAATCTAGAAAGGTGGAGTTTGCATTTGGCCTTCCGCCATATAGCTCCAGAGAGTTCAATAGAGCTATGCTGATTTTAACCAGCTGAGGAGTTGGCCCTCTCTGTCTGGAATAGTGTCTCAGTAGTGAAAGTGAACTACAGAATATGAGTCAAACTGTGGACTGGTGTACATCCCCTGTGACCTTATTGATTTCAGTGCGATGTCAATCAGCAAATAGTTGAAACCCTTTGGGTTTCAACTATTTATTTATTTAAAATACCTTTTGCATATCTATTTATTGATGTATTTTAGGGTCAAATCTCCAGCAGGTCTCATTTATTGCACACAAAAACCTCTCTTTGCCCATGCTATCTTATCCTTTTCCCGCACCACCTCTGCATACAGCATCACTCATTCCGAATGCACAAAGGCAGATGTTTGTTTGTGCACATGAGTGTACTTGCCAGTTTCGCAGTTGCAATGAAGTAGCTGCAATGGGAATTTGGCTGAGTGGGTATTAGAATGTAGGAAATGGTAAGGATTCATACTTTCTTCTCTTAGATGTGGATTTGACAGAATAAAATGAACACTTCTGGACACACAAAAAGCAGTCTTTACGTTCTTTCATCCTCACCTTCAAGCCAAGAGAACATTGTCAGACATAACAATAACCCTTGATACAGATTAGAAACATTTCTCCAGATGGTACTTCTGCTTGCAAAACACAGATGTACCTTGATGTAGGAATCCCCACAGCTACCAGTGGTAAAACAAAGGAATCAAGACATTCAGGAAATTCTTCCAATGGAAAAGGCATGGGCAAGCAATGGACTTCAACTAAATCTATCTAGGTACCATTCATTGACTATCATGGGGAGGAAATTACCCTGATCCAGAACCAAAATCAACCAAGTAGCTAGGGTTAAGAATTTCAAAAGTGCTTGTGATTATGGGGATATCCATTTTTTTGGTGCCTGATTTTCAGTGTGTGTTGATTTGCCCATTCTCTATAAATGAGGCGCATTTCAGGTTTGTCAACTGAACCACCCCAAATCAGGACTTATTTTTAAAAATCTTAACCTAGATCTACATGAGGAGGATCTACAAGAAGTCAGTCTGTCACGCTGTACTTTTGAATGGCACGGCATAACTCTGAAAGACTCTCTTATTATATATCAGAAGTTTATCTTAACGTGTGCTTGCCATCAGTGCTAGGGGAGTGAGGTAATACTAGAATGTTGGATTTACATGGTAACATTTTCAATTTAAGAAAGGACATTTTGAAATTGTTTTTCATAAGGTTTTATGTGTCAGACAGATGGTGCTAACTTTGGTCTCCATTCATTTTTAAGTTTTTGAATCAGGATTGGATGTTCTTCCAAAAGATATGCTGTAGTATTTTTTTCCGGGAGCTTCTGTTGCCTCTGTTACACAGGAGGTCAGACTAGAATTGATCCCAGTGGCCCCTTCCTGCCTGGGAAGCTATCAATCGATTGTAAATTCAGAATGTTCAAATGATGATAAATAGGAAGGGACAAATTCTGTGCTGTCTCCCCGTGGGGAGATGCAGCAGAGAAGGCCGCTCACGGGAAAGAGGAGGGTGAGCAAAAGTGGCTTTCTACCACTTTTGTGTCAGATGCATTCTTGGCTGCTGGATGGGGCCAGTGCAACCCCCAGCATAGATTAGAAAGCACCAGAGACGACTCTGGTTTATGGCAACCTCACAAGGGCTGCCTAGGGACAGGGGTGGGGCATGACTCCCACATTTGGGGAGGCTGGGCCTGAGCGCTGGAAGCTCCCTAGAAGTGTGAGGGGCCACTGTCACCTGGACTGGGGCCCTACCCTGGCTCCACCCGAGGCCCGTCCCCACTCGGGCTCCTCCCTCTGAGGCCCCGCCCCCACTCCACCTCCACTCCGCCCGCTGGGCCCCTTCCCCTGAGGGGCTCCCTCACCCGCACCTCTCTGCCCCCTTTCCCAAAGGGGCCCCCCACCGCTTGCACCTCTCTGCTGTGAAGAGTTGCGAGAGGCCGGCAGAGGAGGCCGCAGTGGAAATGGTGGAGAAGCATGAGAGGTGGGGGAAAGGGGCGGAGAAGTAGGAGCTGTGGAGGGGGGGGCTTCGGGGGAAGAGGCAGAGCGGGGACGAGAAGAGGAGCAGCGTGGGCAGGGCCAAGGGGGAAGAGAGGGACGTGGGAGTGGGGCCTCAGGGTGGAGTGTGGAAGGGGCCACGGCCCGGGCACCCTTTTGGCAGGGTTCCAAAGGTGGCAGGCCAGTGGCGCGCCTCCAAAGAGAGGTGCAGGGCATCCTGTTTGGAGAGACTTAGCCTCCCCTGGCCTATTATACCCACCGCCCATGCCTATGGACTGCAGCTCAGACTCCCCATACCACTCAGTGGCATGCTAGTCGCCTTCCCGCTCCCGATATACCCAGCCTCGGTAGCTGCATAGGGTCACTTACATCAGCCCTACACTGTTTCGGTGCTGGTGGAATAGTCCCAGGCCCCTTGCAGTTCCCTAGGGAGCCGCAGTAAGCACCGCTGGGACCCCGCACCCCAACCCCCTTCCCCAGCCCAGAATCCCCTCCCGCACCCAAACTCCCTCCCGCACCCCATACCCCCCAGCCTCCTGCCCCAGCCCTGAGCCCTCTCATGTACCCCAAGCCTCTCATCCCCAGCCCCACCCCAGAGTCCACACCCCCAGCTGGAGCCCACACCCCCTCCCATACTCCAAACCCATCAGCCCCAGCCCAGAGCCCCCTCCTGCACCCCAAATCCCTCATCCCTGACCCCACCCCAGAGCCCACAACCCCAGCCAGAGCCCTCACTGCCACCCCCCCCTCGCATCCCAACCCCCTGCCCCAGCCTGGTGAAAGTGAGTGAGGGTGGGGGAGAGCGAGTGACGGCAGGAGGGGGGATGGAGCAAGCGGGGGCGGGGCCTCAGAGAAGCAGCAGGGTGGGGGCAGGACCTCATGGAAGGGGCAGGGAAGGGGACAGGGGTGTTTGGTTTTGTGCAATTAGAAAGTTGGCAACCCTATTCCTGAATGACCTCTATACACCAGGGCCAGAATCGGGCCTGTTAGAAGTGTAAAACATTTTGAACTGGGTTAATGTGGCCAACAGGTTTTGGTGAATTTTCTTTCAGATGTTTAAACAAATTCACTCCAGCTGGTTCAGACCCCTCATGTGTTTGCTGTCCATAGATACGCGGGCACAGGAGTTCAGTGGCAGAAATGTTCATGGAAAAAGTCAATGTTAAGTGAGAGTTGGAGAATATTGGCAAATTTTGAACTTGCAAATATGAATATTTGTGCTGGAAACCTGATTGTAAGAGTTTGTCCAATTAGGGGACAGGAACATACCATGTTGTGACTTACATGTCCAGTAAAAAGCTCAAGCATAGAAATTTGAATAGCAAAGCCAAACTGTTTGTGAATGAACTACAGGCCAAGAATTATGGGAAGAATTATTACATTTGAGATCATCGCAGTCTGTTTGTAACTTGGGAAAGGGGCAAATTTACTCACAACTAGAGTTGTTTTGAACCAGAAAACCAAAATATTTTGTTTGGACAAAAACGGGACATTTCCACAATTCTAAACTTTTTTTCAAAAACAGTTTTTTTAGTCAAGAAATTTGTCAGAACTGATCCTTTCCCATGAAATGTTTTGGTTTCAATGATTCAGCACTTCTTGATGAAAAAATAGTTTTGTCAAAAATTCCTGACCAGCTCTAGGAATAACTTATGCATTACAAATTGCTCAGTTCTAAGACTGTTCTCCTTTGGGAGATGTCACAGCTCTTTCAGTTACGTTAAGTGAAATAACAGTAATAGAAAAGATTGAAAAAGCACTCATGCAATGGCAGACTGAGAAGATAGGATTTCAGTCAACTCTAAAAACTGAGTGACTCAGTTTCTGAAGACAAAAGGCAGTATCACAAGCAGGATTCATAAAATGAGAAGATTTCCTAACCCCAAAGAATTTCTCGTGAACTGAGTGAACAGTTAACCCCTGGAGGTCAGGACCACATGACACAATGAAGGAACTAATTTGACCCGAAATCAGGACATATCCAATGGAAGAGCCATAAATGTCCACTTGTGCATATAATCATAAAATAAACAATGGTTGGAATGTATTAATGTTGACATTGACTTTGCTGTGCAAAGGGAAAATACTGGTCATTTTGGATCATGTGAAGGGTGTAGGAATAGCTGAGAAACACCAAAGATATCTCATCGAATCTGCTCTGGGAAGCATTTTGATTTGGTTGATTATGTCTGAATTGTTTTTTAGCATCTCAAAATGGAAAATTGCAGACTTCATCTGAGCGAAGATGCATGGTTGTACAGTTCTTAATGGCCATTTCTTTGAATGTAGCTGCCTTAGGGTCAGAAGGCAACTGAGAAGCCATCTCATTGACTTCAGTAAGAGTACTCATGGAGCGGGGTCCAGCTCAACATGAGTAAGGGTCAGAATCAGAATAATCCTCACCTCACCCTAATTTTTGTGCATAATTTGCCCCTCCTCCATGTTGTCTACTTTAATACCCTCCTCCCCCAGAAAGCCTACAAACATCCCAGGTGAAGAGGTCTGAATAAAGTCCCTTTGGGAGCCCATCAGCGCCACTTGCTAATTATCCAGAGGGTCACTGTTTTTAGCAAAAAGAACGAGGAGTACTTGTGGCACCTTAGAGACTAACAAATTTATTTGAACATAAGCTTTCATGGGCTAAAACACACTTCATCGGACGTATGCAGTGGAAAATATAGTAGGAAGATATATATACACAGAGAACATGAAGAAATGGATGTTGCCATACCAACTGTAACGAGAGTAATCAATTAAGGTGAGCTATTATCAGCAGAAGAAAAAAAACCTTTTGTAGTGATAATCAGGATGGCCCATTTCCAACAGTTGACAAGAAGGTGTGAGTAACAGTAGGGGAAAAAATTAGCATGGGGAAATAGTTTTTACTTTGTGTAATGACCCATCCACTCCCAGTCTTTATTCTAGCCTAATTTAATGGTGTCCAGTTTGCAAATTAATTCAAATTCTGCAGTTTCTCGTTGGAGTCTGTTTTTGAAGTTTTTTTGTTGGAGAATTGCAACTTTGAGGTCTGTAATTGAGTGACCAGGGAGGTTGAAGTGTTCTCTGACTGGTTTATGAATGTTATAATTCTTGACGTCTGATTTTGTCCATTTATTCTTTTGAGTAGAGACTGTCCGGTTTGGCCAATGTACGTGGCAGTGTACCATCCTCACTCAAAGTTTTACCATAGGAAGCTGGGATTCAAATCTAGATCTCCCATGACCCCTGGTCCCATCACCTTTATTTCCTTCTAATATATACTTTTTTTTTATGGTATGCCTGATTACCACGTAGCTTGCTCCGGCATAAGTGGCTTGATAAAGGTGATTAGCAATTTTTGATTGCTTCTTTGATTAAGGTAAATTAGGAAATGCTTTAACTAATGTCAAGAAAGCCTTTGAAAGGGCGAATCATACTTTATTGCTTTCAACTTGCTAAAATTAACCTACCACAAAAGGTTGTTGGCGGAAAAAAACATAACATTTTAAAGAAAGGATAATATTTCCTTCTGTCAAAGCACTTTTCATTTCAAGATCTCAAAGCACTTTAATTAGAAGCTATTAATTTAATTAGGCCTCTGACTAACCCTGCAATCGAGACAAGTATTCCGTCACTGGAGAAGATGTGTAAGCTGTGACAAAGGGCCAAATTCATTGTTACCCTGCAGCCTCTTTGTGCCAGCTAGCTGAGGCATAAGGCAGATTTAAGCTCCCCTGGGGAATGGCCCCGTGGAGGGGGCCTGTGGCACGTATCGAGGAAGCGCTGCCAGTTGTATGCTGCCTCTGCAGTAGCGCCAGCCACAAGGGGCATTCTGTGAAAGTCTAGGGCAGGCCATGTGTGGACACGAAGAAAGAGTTGTGAGTTCAATCCCAGGGTTGTGAGTTCAATCCTTGAGGGGGCCACTTAGGGATCTGGGGCAAAATTGGAATGGGGGAGGGATAGCTCAGTGGTTTGAGCATTGGCCTGCTAAACCCAGGGTTGTGAGTTCAATCCTTGAGGGGGCCACTTAGGGATCTGGGGCAAAATTGGTCCTGGTAGTGAAGGCAGGGGGCTGGACTCAATGACCCTTCAGGGTCCCTTCCAGCTCTAGGAGATAGGTATATCTCCATATATATTTTTTTTTTTAAAGAGGGGGCCGTTGGTAGGTGGCAAAGGGACATGGCCAGGGTGGCCTGGTTTCCTGGCAATTCTGTACCACTCCAAAGCCCCATAGGGGCTCTTGTAACAGGGGAGCAAGTTAAAGCTGAACTAGAGATGACTCTGGGTCAAAGAAAAGTGGAGTGACTTGTCCTTGGCTCCAGTGACTTAATTGGGATGGCACAAGGCGTAAATCAGTGCAGGATTTGGCCCTCTGGCTATGTAAAATGTAACTGGGAAATACAAGCTGCATTTATTTTCATCTCAGCCAAGTCTTCTGAGGAAGAAAGTTGCTTTTGGGAGGGGAATCTCATGAGCAGGTGGCCTGGCTGATCTTGAGACCTGATCCCATGATGATCCCTGCACTCTGACAGCCTCTGGGTACAGCTAACAATTTAAAACATGTACCAACATGCCAGGCAAGCCCTTCCTCTCTACCTGTGGCATAGCCTTCCGTCACATCCCAGGGCACACCTGCCATGACAGATAGCCTGATCGCTAACACAATAGGTGCTGTTTTATAGAGAAGCAGAGCAGTGTACTACTTAAAGGCCTAAACCCAAAAAAGGATCCTGCCAGGGGAAAAGGGGTTATCACTAAGAAACAACATTTTTGATCAAAGGAAAGCAGTTGATTTAGCAAACAGTTAAGTATGACAATGCCATTATAGGATGGCAACAGAGACCAAGAGCTCATGTCCTACTGATGGGGAGCTGTGCGTATAACTTTCCCGCTTGGTGCAGGTGAAATTCATGGCAGCAAGGAGCACCTACACGTGGCTTTTTGCATTACGGGTACCTAATGTCCAGGGGTTAATTTATTCTAGTTGTGAACTTTCCATAACATTATTAGGTTTGGGGTCCTAATTAACCTGGAGTAACCCCTGTTCAATTACCATGGGAAAAGGGACCTGCTTATCCTGGGGCTAATATAGCTGCCTTTTATCACTCTCCTATAGCTGTCTGGCCTGACCCCATCACAATACAAATTAGATAATTACATTCAGTAAATCATAACCTTTCCAATGATATCTCACAAGACCCATCTTGCATAAAACATCGTAGTTATGCCATATTCCAACCATAACATATTTCTATGAAGAATATGGGGTGAAGCGTCACACCAATGTTTACCTGAGCAAAGACAAAACATGGCTCCAGGACTAGACCTCACTATTGGAAGATCCAGGTGCCTGGTGACATATGCTCAAGATGTTTAAAACAATGTAATTTACTGTAGTGTATGATGACTCTATAGTGATTGCCCAGAGCCCCCAGTCACTCAGTCATGTCAGGTGGCTCCTCTGAGAAACCCTTTCCTGTTTAAACATACACGTTCTCTGTGAAGAAAGCTGCAGTGTTCTCTTGCTGGGAAAAAGAACATTCTTGCTTCAACACAAGTCTCTCTTCAATTAACAGTCTGAGAAATAGACTACTTAGAAGTTAACCTCCACATCATATCCACAGGTATATAGGGATGGTTTCTGAAACCCTTACTTTGAGTAGCACCTTCCTCGGCTTTTAGTGGGATTTCTCCCAAAGCAGTAAGTGAGTAAGAGAACCAGAATCTTGCCCTAATGTAACATGTCTACAAGATCTGTTGTTTCTTTAGTACACACAACAAATGAAACAAATCAGTGGATTCATACCAGGGATCAGTTTGGCTCAGCCAATCTTAGGGTGACCAGATGTCCTGATTTTATTGGGACAGTCCCGGTTTTTGGGTCTTCTTCTTATATAGGCTCCTATTACCTCCCTGTCCCGATTTTTCATACTTGCTGTCTGGTCACCCTAGCCAATCTAGAAAATGAGATCCTGAATGGAATAGATTTAGTAGGTGAAGGTAAAGCTGCTAACTATAAAGCAAAATAGAGGATTTTCATTTAGGGTCTTACAGGGCTCGCTTGTTAGTCTCTGTCACTGTGGCCTGAATAGCTGTTGTGTGTAGGTACACATGTATATTTTAACAATGAGCTTTCTGATGCTGCAGTCCTTACTGAGGCTTTGAAATGAGTCGGACTTTTGCCCGAGTAATGAGGGTGCTGAACTGGGCTCAGAAACTCAGAATATGCAGTGATGAGTAGAGAAATCTCTCCGGATTCATTAAACATTCATTAGCAAATATCCCACGAGTGGAATGTGGTTTATTAAAAACGAAAGAATGCACTGGGTTTTGCTACAACGTAGGTTTTTGTTGCACTCAGGGCACTTTATGTGAAACAGATGCACAGTCTATAAATCAGCATATCCCGCAGTAAGGACAGACTGCATTTCCTGTATAAATTAGCGTTCACTCCGGAGGTAAATGCTGCAGATGAAAACATGGCCGGTCTTCTCAAAATCATTGATCATCATTTTGGAGGTGCAACAATAGGGAGAGGGTCAAAAAGCCCCCTGGAGGTTCCCCAAATAAACTAAGAGTTTAGTTACAAGATGGGACAGTAAGAATACTTGAAACTTATAACCACCATCACCACTTGTGTTTCTTCAGGTTCCTCTTAAGTCAAATTTTGTCAAGAGCAAGCCTCAAAAAGGAAATCAAATTAAAATCTTTCTTCAAGATCATAGTAGCAGCAAATCAGTTTGACAAAAAAAAAAAAAAAAAAAGCTTGGCAATGACATTAATCAGTGATCCAGCTTCTAGTGCAGGGCATCATAGGGTGACATTGCTAGGAGACACAGCTGAGAAAGCAGTGTGACTTGGCAGTAAGAAGAATATTCTGTTTGAGAAGTGCTAGAATTTGTATATAAAAAGACAAAGTGTGTATCTTCTAAAAGGAATTTAGAAATGCAATAGGACAGAGAAGTTTTTTTAATAAAAATAGTGAAGAAAAATGTTGTGTGATAGAATTTCCCTGGAAGAGTTTGTTGCTCATGACTGACCAAGATATAAAATACAAAACAGAATTCCACCAACTGCAATTTATAGGTGGCTGCATAAGAATATATATATATTTTTAAATCTAACTTTTCCTTGCCTCTACCGATGCTGCTCTAAGTGGCTTTCTGAAAACGGCCAGTGTAGTATTGAATACATTCACTACCTAAAGCTCACTAAGTAGGAGTTGCATCCTACTACATAAAGGCATCCAGGAATTCTCTGAATGGAATAGATCTTCATTTGTATCCCATCTAAAAATTGCTCAAGGTGTAGATGAAAAAATATAAATATAGTTATTCTACATGTAGTTCATGGATAAAACTGCAGTTCATTTATGACCGTTGACAAATCTATAATGGGCAATGTAAGTGTATTACCAAATGACTAAACTGGAGGTTCTCTTCCTTTGGCTATCAGGCAGTATTACCATTACATTACCCACTGAATAAAGTAATCTACTGAAGTTTCCTGCCAGTTCAGAAGTACAGGTCTGTCTCATCTTACGCTGGGGTTACGTTCCGCGGTCAGCGCCTAAAGCGAAAACCGCGTATAGTCAAAATTACATTGAGTGTAATGACGGGCAGAATCGCCCGCACTACAGAAACAGTATTTAAATTGTTATTTTTCTCTTTTTTTTGTTTTTTTTCTTGTTTTTGCCGACTGCGTAAAGCTGAAATCGCACATGTTAAATGCGCCTAAGATGCGACAGACCTGTATAGCCAAAATTCCTTTTCCACTCTATTTAGAGATTGTATTTAAAAAGCCATCTGCCTTGTGGCAGATACAGTTTTCACTCACTATCATTTACTCAGACTCAATAAAATATGAATCCTGTGGATTTAAAGTTGATTAAAAGGGTACTCTTGGTTTTAAACCTCACAAATGGCATGCACGCATAGGCCTCTGTTAATGGGATTCAGGAGGTATCAAACTACACATTCTTTGAGTCAGGAGTGAAATCAATGCTGGGTACATGGTCGAGTTATAATGGATTCAATGTGACTCAAACTTTAATTACGTTTTTCATTACGTTACTGGCTTTTCTGTGTCCGGGTATTCCGTTGTGAAGTAAGTTTTAAACATTACAAGGATCTCATTTATTGATGCCTTTATAATGTAATAGATCTCAACAGCATTTTCCATTATCTGGGAAGAGCTGTGTAATGTGAGACAGGGACAGTGTCCCAATGACCAGATTGGCAAGGTGGGTGAGGTAATATCTTCAGTTGGACCAACTTCAGTCCCAGATTGCGAGGACCAGTCCCAGAAGAGGGGTGTGTGCGCGCGCGTGTGTTGACGTTAGATGAATAAACTGAAAGTGACCAATCTGAAATCTGTTTGTAGCGTTGTAGCCATGTTGGTCCCAAGTTGAGTGGCCCTGGAACGGGGGAGTCAGTATCACTTTTCACCAGCTATAAGGGCGAGCGACGGGGGGGAGGGGGCAGAGAGGAGTGAGTGGGGGGCGGGGCCTTGGGGGGGGAAGAGGTGGTGTGAGGGCGGGGCATCAGGGAGAAGGGCAGTGTGGGGGTAGGGCCATAGTTTGGGTGCCCGTGGCCCCCCCCCCCCACTTTTAGAGTGCTTCCGTCACTCCTGCCCAGGATATTAGAGAGACAAGATGGGGGGTGAGGTAATATCTTTAGTTGGAACCAACTTCTGTTGGTGAGAGAGAGAGACATGCTTTTGAGCTTTAGGTCCTGAAGAAGAGCTCTGTGTAGCTCGGAAGCTTGTCTCTTTCACCAGCAGAAGTTGGTCCAGTTAAAGATATTACCTCACCCGGCCTCTCCCTCGAATATCGTGAGACCAACACAGCTGCAAAAACCTAGCTTTTGCCATCTGGGTTTGAAACAGAGACGAGATCCATTCATTCAACCCTTATACCAACATTTAATTTTAGGAGTTTCAGTAAAAAAGTAATAAGCCCAGCCACAGGCACCAGCTTCCTCTTTTCCCCGGGGGGTGCTCACCCCAGCTCAGCCCCATGCCCTGCCCCCACTCCATCCCTTCCCCAAAGGCCCCCCATCTCCGCTCAGCCTCTTGTCGCCCAGTTCCACCCCCCACTCTGTTCCCGCTCCACCCCTCTCCCCCAGTGCCTCCGGCATGCCGTGGAACAGCTGACTATGGTGGGCGGGAGGTACTGGGGGAAATGGGGAAGCTGGCTCCCAGTGGGTGCTCCAGCCCTGGAACACCCAGTGGGTGCTCCAGCCCTGGAACACCCACAGAGTCAACACCTATGAGCCCAGAATAAATACACAGATAGATCCTAACCGCCTTTGGCCATGCCCAGCTCTAATAACTATCCCACTCATCCATACGTTAGAGAAACATCAATACCAAGCCTTAGAAGTAGATTGCAGAATGAACTGAAGCTCTCCTTGATCTTCCATGTCAACTCTCAGCCTCAACTAGCAGATCAGCCTGAACACCGGACTTGGGCTTTCAATTTGACCAACTACATTTGAGATCTGGGTTGTTAACGATAAAATATTTCAACTTATTAATATCCCTTTAACAATTCTCTCATAACAGGCATCATACCAATGTCCAAATCCTCAACTGGTGTCAATTGACTTCAGCTGGTGTCAATCTGTGTAGTTCCATTGAGGACCATAGTGAAAACCTCTGGTCCATGTTTAGTCTCAAGGCACTTGTTTTCTGGGCTATTTTCTCATTGCAGTTTAACCTTGGCGTGACACTGACATCACCCGGGCAAGGGAAGGATGGTTGTGTAGTTAAAGCACAAGACTTGCACTCCTGTGGTTCACTCTGCTTGGTTTACTCTTAGCCACACTCTCCTACCTCACAGGGGTACTAAATTTCGGTCTGTACAGTGTTTTGAGCTCCTGAGATCAAAGAATGGTCTCCTGAGACTTGCGATTCCATTTGTAATTGATTGCTTCAGCAGCTTGGGGTGACATGCTGCTCCTTTACACTGGCGTAACACCGCAGACTTTGGCCCACTTCAATTTGAGTGAACAACTAGCAAAGGGAAGTAGAAGAATGATTAAATAATGCAGTGGTTCTCAACTTTTTCCATACTGAGCCTCCCAACAGCTCTTCCGCTCCCATCTAGCCAGGATCTAGCCGGGACTTTCCTTAACTTCCGGCAGGCCTTGCTACATGGACATTTTAGGACACCCAGATGCACCACGGGGCATGACTTCCATCTCATTTAGCAGTAGGGGAGAGCAAGGAGGTCAATACCTCCAGGCTGAGAACCCCTACAATAGTCGAAATGGGTGAGATATTAAAATCCACATATCCAGACTTAGATTGGAAGCCTCGACTGAAACTTATGCTGTTACAGTGTAGCACTTTGATTCCATGTTTTCCCACTGTGGGTTTTATCTGCATGCTCTTGATCTCTATTCAGTGCCAGGATCCAGGCAGCAGACACATATGGGAAAGAACCACCACCACAACCACCCAGCAAGTTGTCTATCTCCTGTACTCACCTAACAAGCTGATAAATGTTTCAGCGTCGTGGGTGGATTCAGTTCTTGTGCACTACTTCCATCATCCAGCAGCAGAAAGGAAACATGGGAACGGATGTGCCCGAAGTAGCTAACAAAAATGATGGCATTGCCCGAGAAAAAGAGGGACACAGAAGCAAGGGACACAGAAGCGAAAGCCCAAACAGACTTTCCTTAACTTCCGGCAGGCCTTGCTACATGGACATTTTAGGACACCCAGATGCACCACGGGGCATGACGGATACCAGGGAAATCCCATTGAGTGGGATACTATAAGACAGCACGGCAAAACAGGCTGTTCAGGCACTTACCACTCTTCGGCTCCTCTTTGAACGAGGAATGCTTCAGTGAGAAACTGAGCTGCTTGGTGTGTGCTGCAGCCGGCAGCCTGCATGTTTAAAGTAAGGATGACAATAAACACCCCGGCAAACTCAATACTGACAAACACAAAAGAGCCAAAACTCTTGCCGTGGACTGTCCGAGCCAAAACCAGCCTCGAGTCATCGCGTTTGTTAAACGGCACGATTCCATTTCGCTCCATGATTAAAACTTTACTTCCCTTCCACGCGGATGGCTTGTTTTACCTTCTTTCCATCTGTCACATTGCGTCCTGCTGTAAATGGTGCCTCGGGACTCTCAAAGCACATCGGTGGCAACCCTGTTTCCTGGCTTGGAATTAGCAGTGATACATGATGGAGCGTTCCCATTAACATAATGCAGTCTGCATTAAGTATGCATGTTCTTCTCTACTGCTCTGTCTTGGACTCTAAAAACTCAACTGCCATATTTTAACAGTGAGTTAATTAAGTAATAATCCCTGAAAAAAATCCCTCATTACCAGCCGTTTTCTTTAAGCAATTTGTTTGCTAGCAGCTCAGGGTGTTAGTGCTATCATTAACTCTGTTCACTGGTTTACAACAGCCACTGTTTATTTATCAAATGAAAGTAACAACCATAGAACTCAAAAATATAAGGACTTTTCTCTTTTCCTTTGTATGCTGTACATTACAGGAACGTGCAATCTTAATACAAACCAGGGGCTGCGGCAGGAATGGATTGTCACATGTTGATTATTATGTTTTCTTGATGTGGTTTTGGAGGGAGGTTTGTTGAAAATGGTACAAAAGAAACAGTCATTAGTAAGAACACAGGATTTGCTATCCCAAATTAGATCATTATCCTGTCTTATCCACTATTCTGCCTTCAGCAGTGGCAAAAATCTGGTACTATAGAACGGGGAAATCCCTATAATGCATGTAGCCAATTGTTCTGCGCTGCACGTGATGGTATAGAAGGCAATTCCTTCATGAATCCTGCTGATATCCTCTTCTACTCTAAAGCACAAGATCTGAATATCCCAGCTAATTGCAGAGCTAGAAATTGTTCATGAAATTTCATCGGACCCTTTTTTAATTTAATCTGTCAAGTAATCTATAGTAAAATAGAATACCTCAAAATAAAATAACAGTACGAAGAGAGTTAGCTGTTTGTCATAGTTTTTAAAACTCAGATACTATAGTGGACATAAATGAGAGATCTCCTTTAAGTTCTGCTGTCCCATTAGAGGCAATGGGTCACCTACAAAGCCCAAATGAATGACCATCTTTGCCCTGACATCAAATCAGGATCAGGCCTTATATGAAGGGGTAGTGACTTTTTATTCCTCTAAATTTAATCAAGCGACCCCTCTCACCTTACAGGACTGTGTAAGAATGAGGAACTGATGAGTTTTTACTAAGCCCTCCTGATCTTTTATGCCTCGGCCAAGTCCCTTAGAACACTGCAACAGAGAACCAGAGAAATCAGCACCAAGTCATGGCTTCTATGAATGATTGGTGGGATGTTTTTTAAAAGTTTTCAGAGATACTTAGAGGCTCTCCCTAAATGGGAGGAAACGGTAAGGAGAGAGGCATGCTGCCAGACACAGAATGATAGATACAAAATAAGGTGTGTGGGCACATGTGAGCAGAATACAAAGCGATGGAACATTCTGGAGAGGGAATAGACTTAGGAGTTATGGTACAAAACCCACTGTCATAAGGGGGTCCCCGCACCCAGAGTAACCTCCTGTGGCAGGCTGTGGCATGACAGGAACACCTGCCTCAGTTTTCCTCCTTCAGACTTCCCAGATATAATCAAAAGCATCTTTCCACGTATAAAAATAGCTCTTAGGGGGTTCCTTTATTAAAAAAGTCCTGTGCTCATGTTAGAACAGAAGTCCCATAACCATAGGCCAGAATTCCCCCAGCATAGTCCAAATGGTACATGCAACATACTGCCCCAGTGTCCCTCGCCAGCATCCCTCACCGCTGGCCCTCTTTGATTCAGAGAACCAGCAGGTATCTCCCCTCTGCTGCTCTCTGCCTCAACCCTTTCGAGCCTTCTCTGGCCTTGGTTCTCCAGCTCAAGGAGGACAAACGTAGAGGTTTTTAAGGTCCTTAGAGGTTTTTAAGGTCAGGCTTGACAAAGCCCTGGCTGTGATGATTTAGTTGGGATTAGGTCCTGCTTTGAGCAGGGAGTTGGACTAGATGACCTCCTGAGGTCCCTTCCAACCCTGATATTCTATGATTCTATGACAGCCAGCTGGCTCCTCCACTGGCTTCCTCATAATTCCTCATGCTCTCTGCAGCTTTCTCCAGAGACCTCCTCCAGGCTCCAAACTTTTCCTGACAATCTCACCAGGGCTCTCCCTGATCCTTTATAGCCCCCGGGTGCTGCTCCACCGTCCTACTTGGCCAGATGGGAGCTAGACCTTCTTCATCTGCTGCTGGGCCCAGCCACCCTATGACACCGTCTAATCTCCTCCGTCTAAGGACAGTTGCGGTGAAAAAGCACTGAATATAGTGGGATACGGTGACAGGAAACTACAGTAAAGAGTGTGATAAACCTCAAGACACCAAAGGAGACAGCTCACCTCACCACTGCGGGAAAGGATATAATTTGTAACGGGCCAAAATCCAAAGCTTTGGTCACCCCAAAATACCAACCTGTAGGCAGTTTGCTCAGTCCTCCAGCTAGCTACTTAAGTTCTTGGCCCCTCCCCTTTCTATTTCATGAATGTAACAATCGCAATTTCAAAGTACGTTACTGTAATGGGGTGCACTCACTTCTCGCGAGCATCCCTTTCTCAGTGTGTGTGCTTGCATACTCTCTCTGTTTGTGATCGGTCCATACTCTCTCTCTCTCTCTCTCTGTTTGTGATCGGTCCTTGGTGACTCAGCCCTAGGGTGACCAGATGTTCCAATTTTATAGGGACAGTCCTGATATTTGGGGCTTTTTCTTATATAGGCTCCTATTACCCCCACCCCCTGTCCCAATTTTTCACACTTGCTATCTGGTCACCCTGCTCAGCCCTCCGGCCGAGTCTCACACAGTCTGTATGTGAAATAAAAACAAGGCAAACCCCTTTTGGGGTACAAGCCCAACTGGGGCCTCTCTCAGTGCCCTCTGTAACTTCTCTCTCAAGTTGTCCCTGCTCCGGTATAGAGAGGTGCCCCAGGGCTCCCTCCCTGGAGGCAATGTTTTCGCCCTCTCAGGGCCTTTCTGACCCCAGCTCTCCAGCTGGGCCACTAAAAGAGTTCAGTTCCCCTTCTGGGGTATATCAAAGTAAAATCCAGGCCACTTGCCCCATGGCTGGTGGGGGTGGGACCCAGGCCCACCCTCTACTCCGGGTCCCAACCCAGGGACCCTATAGATTGCAGCTGTGTCATGTCCCTTTAGACTGCTGCTCTCATTCCCTGGGCCACTTCCCCATGGCTCCAGCACATTCTTTACCCTTACCTCACGGCCTTGTCCTGGGGGAGTCCCAGCAGCCAGCCCGGTGCTCCTTTGCGTTCCTTAAGCCTCTGCCAGCACCGTTCTGTCCGAGGTCCTGCAGCTCCCTTAGGCAGGGCTGGCTCCAGGCANTTTTATAGGGACAGTCCTGATATTTGGGGCTTTTTCTTATATAGGCTCCTATTACCCCCACCCCCTGTCCCAATTTTTCACACTTGCTATCTGGTCACCCTGCTCAGCCCTCCGGCCGAGTCTCACACAGTCTGTATGTGAAATAAAAACAAGGCAAACCCCTTTTGGGGTACAAGCCCAACTGGGGCCTCTCTCAGTGCCCTCTGTAACTTCTCTCTCAAGTTGTCCCTGCTCCGGTATAGAGAGGTGCCCCAGGGCTCCCTCCCTGGAGGCAATGTTTTCGCCCTCTCAGGGCCTTTCTGACCCCAGCTCTCCAGCTGGGCCACTAAAAGAGTTCAGTTCCCCTTCTGGGGTATATCAAAGTAAAATCCAGGCCACTTGCCCCATGGCTGGTGGGGGTGGGACCCAGGCCCACCCTCTACTCCGGGTCCCAACCCAGGGACCCTATAGATTGCAGCTGTGTCATGTCCCTTTAGACTGCTGCTCTCATTCCCTGGGCCACTTCCCCATGGCTCCAGCACATTCTTTACCCTTACCTCACGGCCTTGTCCTGGGGGAGTCCCAGCAGCCAGCCCGGTGCTCCTTTGCGTTCCTTAAGCCTCTGCCAGCACCGTTCTGTCCGAGGTCCTGCAGCTCCCTTAGGCAGGGCTGGCTCCAGGCACCAGCTTAACAAGCAGGTGCTTGGGGCGGGCACTCGGGAGAGGGGCGGCATGTCCAGGTATTCGGCGGCAATTCGGCGGAGGGTCCCTCACTTCCGCTCGGAGCGAAGGACCTCCCGCCGAATTGCCGCCGCAGATCGCGATCGCGGCTTTTTTTGGTTTTTTTTGGTTTTTGGCTGCCTGGGGCGACAAAAACCCTGGAGCCGGCGCTGCCCTTAGGCACACCTTCCACTCTCTTCCATCTCCAGCAAGGAACTGCTCTCACTCTGGCCCTTGCAGGTCTTCTTATACTAGCTTGCTGGGCCCCGATTGGCTGTGTCCTACACAGCCGCTCTAGGCAGCTTGGAGGACCTCTCTATTGCCCTTTTCTGGGGCGGGGTGTGGGAGGGCCGCGAGGCCTCCAGTAGGGCGCCTCCGGGCCTAGTCCATCCTGTCACAGTTACCAAGTATAATAGGGCTACATCCGAGGATCAGGTCTGCAGGACCCGGTCACAATTTTCTAAGCTATCCATGCTGTGACAGGTTGGACCCCCCCTTTCTGGGGTGCCACCTGTTGCATTCGGGTCCCACTGAGACCACCTGNGTCGAGCACATAGCGTGGCTCCGTCATGGGTGTGTCCTTTGCGCATCCCCCCCGTCCCCATCCTGGGTGGGCTGTGTTTTGTGACAGACGCCTGGTGTAACCAAAAACCCACTTTAAATTCCACTGGCTGCCAATGACCCAAAGGAGATGGTATGGTAGCCATNAGCAGTGTCCTAGAAAGCTTCTCAGGAAGGAGGAAGATTAGTATTTTCAAAGTCCCATTGTCTTTCCTAATGGTCCATCCAGGCTGATTGCCTACTGTCTGGGGGTCGTTCCCCAAGTACACACACAGTTGTAGTAACGAGAAACTGCTGAGCTTGAATTAATATGCAAACTAGATACCATTAAGTTGTGTCTGAATAGAGACTGGGAGTGGCTGGGTCATTACACATATTGAATCTATTTCCCCATGTTAAGTATCCTCACACATTCTTGTCAACTGTCTAAAATGGGCCATCTTGGTTATCACTACAAAAGTTTTTTTTTCTCCTGCTGATAATACTTCATCTTAATTAATTAGCCTCTTACAGTTGGTATGGCTACTTCCACCTTTTCATGTTCTCTGTATGTATATATATTTCTTACTCTATATTCCATTCTATGCATCTGATGAAGTGGGCTGTAGCCCACAAAAGCTTATGCTCAAATAAATTTGTTAGTCTCTAAGGTGCCACAAGTACTCCTGTTCTTTTTTGCAGTTGTAGTTGTTATATAGTCAATAGTCCTAACTTCAGACACAGGAATGATACATGCATACAGATTGGATAATCACATTCAGTAAATCATAATGATTTCAATGATACCTCACATGACCCATCTTGCATAAAACATATCATAGTTATGCCATATTCATATCATAACAATATTTCTATGAAGAATATGGGGCGTAATGTCACACATGCATTTTTGTGTCTTTGAAATGTTTACATGCAAATACCAGAACGTTACTAGCAGCATGTGAGGAAGGATAGTCGTGGGGCGATTGGGATACAGGCAACCTGGGTACAATTCCCAGCAAAGCCACGAATTTCCTGTTTGAGCTTGAGCAAGATACTTAATCTACCCTGTGCCTTAGTTCCCCGTCTCTAAGGGTATGTCTACACTACCCGCCGGATCGGCGGGCAGCGATCGATCCAGCGGGGATCGATTTATCGCGTCTAGTCTAGACGCGATAAATCGACCCCCGAGTGCTCTCCTGTCGACTCCTGTACTCCAGCGCCGCGAGAGACACAGGCAGTCGAAGGGGGAGCGGCAGCAGTCGACTCACCGTGGTGAAGACACCACGGTAAGTCGATCTAAGTACGTCGACTTCAGCTACGTTATTCACGTAGCTGAAGTTGCGTAGCTTAGATCGATTCCCCTCCCTCCCCCCCTGCAGTGTAGACCAGGGCTAAATGAATCATTCCCAAATGCACATGGCTGTGGAAAGCCATTCACTCACAGGTAAAATCCATTCATGATTGCAAGAGGCTCAGACACTACAGTGATGCGGACCGTANGTTCTTATGGAAGATCCCCTGCACTGGGGTAATCCTTCTGTGGCTTACAAGGCTAGAATCTGTTGGGGACAGAGCACAAAGAGGCAGACTATCTGGCCAAGAGAGTCTTGGGGGACAGGAAGAGTGAAGGCTGGGAAGAAACAGTGATTTCAAAGAACGTCTTGCCCACCCATAATCAGAGCTTGATCAGTCTGGATGTTACAGGCAGAAATTGTGGTAGCACATAACTTCAGAAAGGGACCCTGAGCCTGCTCTGACCCATAGATCTTGGCAAAGAAATTAGCTTCAAATGTTGCATTGTTATAAACTGGGTCTGACATTGTCTTTTCGTGGAACTAAGCTTGGTTTATTTGCTGCCAGTGTACTGTGCCATACCTCTACAAAATCCCATCTCTTCAGAGGGGGTTGGTTGTTTTTTTTTAATTAAGAAACTTGTCCTGACTCCTGCTGCCTTTTATTATATTTGTATTGACTGTAATAACACAACTATTCAGGCAGCCCTCTTGCAGCCGAGCTTCGAGTGCGGCTCGATACGGATAAAATACAACAACTGCTCAGACCCAAATGACAGGTGAAATAGCACATAGGGCTAATCAAGAGAGTGGAACGTGGATACCTACCAGTGTGAGCTTTGGATTAAGGGCCCCGATTCCCAGCTGCCCTAGTTAGTAGTAGTTAGCAGTACTTTGCACCCACTGTCTACTCACTTTGCACTGGTATAAATGCCTTCCCCTTGTGTAGCCGACGGAGAAGAAGCAGGTCCTGGATTTACCAACTGGTTTAGCTTTGAACCAGCTACATCTCCCTCTGTTCCAAGGGATGGGACCCACCCCACAGAACTACTTCAAAATATCCTGATCATCCTAGGCCATATTCACATTTAATCAAACCTTTACATTGCTTTACAATTTCAGGTAAATCCCGCAAGGGCAGTAACATCTTCTAATTAGCCATCTCTCCTAGCCCTGCTAGTACAAGGATCGCAACTGTGCTCAATCCTTGTGCGGGAATGCTTCTTGCACACTCATGTAGCAACAGGGCACACCTAGCTCTTTATGTTCAGGAGTTGTGGGACTTTGTCAAATAGATTATCTGGAATAATGGATCTCATATACACCACTTACATAGATTCTGAAAGGCTTTGTTATGTGTCTATGAAGAGTAATGGTGTCCTATTAATGTGCATATGCACTCATCCCATTGCATTCCATTAAGACATCTCATCTCTATTGCCAATTAATAATCTAGAAATGAAGCCGAAAAGCCGAAATAGGGCTAGCTAATACCAGGCGGCTCAATCCAGCAGCTGCATGCAGGCAAGGTTTCCACTGAGGTCACTGTGGTATAGGGTGACCAGATATCCCGATTTTATAGGGACAGTCCCGATTTTTGGGGTCTTTTTCTTATATAGGCTCCTATCACCCCCCACCTCCTGTCCCGATTTTTCACACTTGCTGTCTGGTCACCGTAGGTGAGAAACATGGACGTCAGGAGAGTTTTACCTGCTAATTATTGATTTTCTGTAGACTGGGAGGTTCCCAGCATTTTCAAACACCAAAAGCTGCCTCAATGGCCATGTATTAATATTACGGTGTCTCAACCAAAGTAGTTTTGTGGGGACTAGAGTTTGTGGCCCTGTTTTAACTCCAATTTATTGATTGCCAGGTTAACTGACATTAACAAATGCAATTGTAAATGCAAGTCTAGACACTCCCTGTTTGTTCCAGGATACACATGTTTGTGGTTTATCTGTGTCCTGGAAGAAACATTTGGGGGGCGTGTCTGACTCTAGACTCACATCTACTCTTCTCTTAGTTAATTGGCTGGCAACCAATTTGAGCTAAAACAGGGACAGCAAACACTAGTCTAGAAAAATCCCCTGGGCTAAGCACTATAGAAACAAGCCACAAAAGACAGTTCCTGTTCGAGAGAGCTTGAAATCTAGGTGAGCAATCTAAATCTGACTCGATTAATTATGAAAAATTCACTTTGAGGAAAAATTTAGTAGAAAGTCTGGTTTGGGTTAGATATTCTAACCCTCCAGGCTAATCTGACACAACATAAGGGGAGCAAGGAATAGCACGTTATACTGACATGTTTTGCTGTAGTTGCAGCTCCTTTTGAAAGTGACTTTAGCTGACTTCCCTCAATTTAGGGGAAAAAACCCAGATGTCTAAAGTAATTTAGTCTCATCAGTTCCTATTTAAACACAGAGATCCTGGCTTGATAACCTTTGGCATGCTGTTCCTACATGACCACGGTAAACAATACAAAGAACCCCCATTCTCTAAGTCATTTCTCTTCCTGCAGAACACAATGATTAATTACTTTACAATAAAAAGTTCACATTTGCCCTTGACTAGGCAGAAATATTATTTGTATTCTTCCACAGCATACTTTAAATTAAAATCATTAGCTGTCTTATGTAATTTAAACCATGAAGAAACCAAAGCATGATTAAAAATATGACAATGGGAGGTGGCTATAAAATTGAAGAATAAATGAGTGAATTCAAAAGACTAGCTTAGTCCCTCAGTGCATTGTGGTATGTATTTCACTCATTCTAAAGCAGGGGTAGGCAACCTATGGCACGCGTGCCGAAGGCGGCACGCGAGCTGATTTTCAATGGCACTCACACTGCCCGGGTCCTGGCCACCGGTCTGGGGGGCTCTGCATTTTAATTTAATTTTAAATGAAGTGTCTTAAACATTTTAAAAACCTTATTTACTTTACATACAACAATAGCTGAGTTATATATTATAGACTTATAGAAAGAGACTTTCTAAAAATGTTAAAATGTATGACTGGCACGGGAAACCTTAAATTAGAGTGAATAAATGAAGACTCGGCACCCCACTTCTGAAAGGTTGCTGACCCCTGTTCTAAAGTATTATATTGTCAGCCCTAACAAATATTATTAATAACAACACATGCAGTACTTACTTACCAGATATTACCAAAGTGCTCTGAGCTGCATAGAACTTGATTCTCAGTTACAATAAGTTTGTAAAGTGGTGCAAATGGCTCCCTATCTGTTCTCATCACCATGGCAGCTGCCAAGCTGGTCAAAGGATTCCACACTGGCCCTAGGCAGATCAGGAGGTGTATTGTTTGGCTAGCATGCATTGCACTACAGCTATCTTCTGCTTTCCACGGCCTGGAGGAAAGCAGAGTATAAATCAGAGCGACCCTGATGCTGCTCTAGCTTACCCCTGGTGCTGGGTGGGTCCCTGTGTGGCCCCAGAATACAGGGAGCATGAAGTTGTCTGGAAGCCACCCCGTGCCCCATCCTTATCCCAGGACAGGAAAAGAGTACCTGAGAATCAGGCACTTAGCATCCAGTTACTCCCATGCAATAGGAAGTGGCTACGGATGCAGATTATTTTGCAGGACTGTGCCCAGTCACAAGACGGACTGTTATGGAATCAGAGTGCTAATGTGCTAATGGGAACAGCTGACTGGTGGTCAGCCCTGGGGCCTCTGGAACCGCTGGCCGTCCGCCAGCCCAAGAGCAGTGGCCACCAGAACAGCTGACCAGCGGCCAACCCCGGGGCCGTCGGAACAGCAGGCCAGCGGTCAGTCTGGGGCTGCCAAACAGCTGACCAGCAGCCTTCTGCCAAAGCACCTCTCCCTGGCCTGCCGGAGCAGCAACTGGGGTTGGGTCAGCCCACCTGAGGCTGGAGCAGCAGCAGTCAGACCCTGCCGCTGGAGCCGTGGTGGGGCTGGAGCAGCTGCAAGCCACGGCAGTGCTTTGTCTGTTCCCCGCCCAGGGACAGCTTCCGGGCTTCCGTGAATTTTTGTTTATTCCTCATGATCTGTCCCTGACTGTTACTAAAAATACCGGTGACAGAATCTCTACCTTAATTATGGGAATGTGCTTTCCAGGGGCATGGTTATTGCAGGAACTCTGGTCATTATGACAGGGTGATCTTTTTGCCAAGTCTGGCAATCTTTGGGGGTTTTTCTTAAAGCCCCAGCTCCTGGAGTCATATAAATGTGGCACAATCTCAGCTTTCACTTTTAAAAAGGAAAAAAGTTTCTAGCCCTTGTGATTGTGGAAAAAAAGCTTGAAAATGTGACCTGAGTGCCCCCAAAAGCTGAGAAACCAGAAGGCAAAGAGAAAGAACCCATCTTATATAGAGAGAGATAATGATTCTGGGGGCCTGGCTCATGATTTCTGAATGGACAGGGTTGACAATACTGACCTCCGTGGGAGCTGAGGGCAGTCAGCACCTTGCAGGATTGGGCCCCTGGCACTTTATTAAGCGGACACATGAGCACAGTCTACGTCTGTCGTACATGCCACATAGCAGTGGCCAAGGCCCAATTCAAGATTTTTTGGCCACCGGAGAGGTTATTGTTGCAGGCTTCCATTCCCTCAGCCACCTCTTCCTCCCACAAATGATTCAGTCTCCCCTGACTCTTCCCATACTAATCCCACAAGCTCTCCTTTCCTGCTCCTCATCAATGTGCTCAGACAACAACAGACCCGGACGCTCACATTATATTCAAGACTGACCCACAATTCAAGGGGATTTTCCTCTGCTACTATGGATTTTGTATGGTCCAGTGACTGGTTCTACCTTTATTTAGGACTGCTTATAGCAGGGGATCTATTTGAATGACAATTGGAGCTAAATTCTCAGCTGCGGTAACTCCACTGAAGTCATGGGAGTTGTGCCAGCTGAGAATACGGCCCTTAGCTTTTCTTTTCCTGTTTGTTTCCAGGCAGCGCAATTTTCCGTGGCACACCCATTTGCAGGTATCAATGGAGAATTGCTTCCTCATTCTGACTCACCGTCAGGGGTTGCTGGCTGGTGGCCAGAGGAGGAACTGAGAGTGACGGCCCAAACACTGAGCCCACAAGCGAGAGGATTTTGGAAGAGATAGACAAGAGGAAGAGAAAAGGTTAGTGGCACCACGGGGAATCACCACAGCCATGGGGACCACTGATTAATTGGTCAGTTGGGGCACATTGGTCAGTTTCCGGATCTCACACACGTGTCCTGCCCAGCTTCAAAACCGCTGTCATCAGGAAGCATTCAGCAGAGGGAATTTAATGGTGGAGGAAGAGACTATACACTGCAGTCAGCCAACAGGAAGGGTTTTGCAGCATCAGTTTGCAGCGTGGCTTACTCCAGCTCTCAGACTGCCACATCCTTTGTCTCAGGCCCTGGTGCCCATGCCACAAGGGATGACAACACAGAAATTGGCTTAAACTGAGCCCTCACTAACTGAACTAACAACAACTTTACTTCTTAGGCAGTAGTGTACCAATGAAATTTTGGATGGCTGAAATAAAAATAGAGAAGGATACTGAAACCCCAACACAATGACCTTCTGAAGGCAGGTATTATGGGAGTAATATTCCATCAGAGCTAAGAGTCACTAGATGGTATTTTTCCTAATAAAAAAAAAATTCTCACCAGCTTCTTGGTGCTTTGAAATGTAAATGTGTTTTGAGGAGAAGCCCGGTGAGGTGAAAATGGCGTGTTATTCAGCAGAGCTGCTCCCCCTGTGTATTCAGTCATGTCTGCAAGTTCTCACTCCGGTTAGCACCACAGAGCCAACCCAGGTGAGGGAGAGCCAGCTGACTGTTACCTGAGTCACACACATCATTAACAGAGCTGTTGTTAATTCAGTCCCAGCTGCAGCAGGCTGGTGGTGAGTCAGAAAGAACCGAAGATGAGCCCAAACCAGAATGAAAGATCTGACCTCTTCTGAGCTTTAAGATTGAGTCCAAGGGGAGAATTTTTGCATGTAATAATCTCCTTTGGGGGAGATCAGCTGTTTTTCTCTTTGTAAAGATTCTGGCTTTCCTTAGAACAAGAAGGACTTTTGCCACTGTCACAGAGTAAAACCATGTACTGGGTGTGTGACATCCCTTCTAGTGACTAATCTTCATGGAAGATAGCTGATTACTGCTACCACCTATGATCTTAATCCTCTAGCTCAAGTGCTAGAGATCTGTGCTTTGATCATGGATTGAAACCCTGATGATGGCCTCTATGGGGAGTCTTTACCGGTTTGGGATTGTATCCTGAAGTATGAATCATTTTTCTTAAGGTCAAAATTATCCTCTCTGACACACCCTAGAGCTCACTAGTTGCAGAATTTTGGGGTGGTTTTCACACTTTTCTGTGTCCTTCCGTTACTTGTTTCTTGGAAGACCTGTGTGCATGGACAGAGGAGGAAATCAGGAGCTTGCCTTTCCTCTGCAGAGGTGTCAATGCAGTTTACTCTTTAGTTTTTCGGTCTTCTATCTTCCCATTGCACTTAATGCCGAGCAGTGAAAAAAAAAAAGCTTTAAAAATGTATATTTTACACGAGAGTTGCGATAAAACAATAGTTCCAATCAAAAGAAAAGCCGGGCACGTTTGTACTTTCCTTTCCCATAATATAGAGTAATTCAGTCACCCCGTCAGAAGATAAGAATTACTTTAGAATAATTTTCTTTTAATAGCTCTGTCTGAAACAGAGCAAATTTCTTTGCTAGTCATTACAGCTGCTGGCTTACAATGAATGGCTGGCTGGAGACAAAGTTAGAATTTAAAGGCAGACTCCTGCCATCACATAAATAAACAATGAGCCCCGTGACCATTTCATTACAGGACTTAAATAAGCATTTCACATGGCTGGCCATGACGTTACTCATATAATACCTATTTAAAGAAGACATTTAAAGGCTTGGAAGCATTAGTGCACTCTCAGCATCATTAATTTGCCCAGCTGATTTATGTTTTACGCTAGACATGGGAGCATGAGGTCAAAGCAAATGACTGGGTGCAGAATAGGACACAAAAAGAGATACTGAAAACATTTGCTTGTGTAAAGTACACACATATATTATACTTATGCATGGCAAGTAAATCTAAGTATTTATGGCTAGAGGCCAGGAGGGGTAAATTGGGGTGTCTACTGTTATGTCAGGTGTATATCCTAATAGCAATTAGAAACTGCAATAATGGCAGACACTGACACGCAAAGGCACTCCTGCATTAAAAACTTGGGTTGCAGTGACAATCTCATGCTGGTTGTTTTAACTAGTGATACTCAGGGTAACAACCCATTGATGAAGAAAGTGAGGCTCCTGAATGAGACAGGGGATCAATAGCCCATCACATGAATACAGGGAATGGCTTTTGCTTGGTTATAGTTGATTTTTGGGGTCCACAGAGGCTGCACCTTCAGGATGACCTGAATTTTGAGACTGTCATGGCTAATCTAGACTTGCATTCATTAAATATCAGTGAATCCTTAGCCATTTTTGCAGAGATGATGTTGGAAATGTAAATCAATCACTTGGATGAGGAGTTTCTCTCCGTGGTTCCTCCTAAATCCTGTGACGCTGTACCCCATAATGCTTTATGGGAATATGACATAACTGGAATATGTTTTGTGCTGCCTGTGTCATGTAACATATCTCTGTAAAAGTTATGGTTCAAGGGGGTTTCTGTGATCCAACCCATCACAAAATCCCATGAGTTATTTAGAGTCCCCCGTACAATTGCTGTTAGGGGTTATGAAGCCTGTGGATGCTACTGATGTTGCTAGGATTTCTGTAAGCTCCTACGTAGGAGCCATTGGGCTGCTGCAGCTAATTCCAGCAGCATGGACAATGCACAGGATTAATAACATGGGATTCCTGCATTTTAATCCTGGTTCTGACACTGACATCCTACTTGCCNCACACACACACACACACACACACACACACACACACACACACACACACACCCTACCTCTCCCAGGCCAGCCCTGAAAATGTCTCTATATATATCTCCCAGAACAGAGCTCCTCCCCAGGGTTTTGAGATGGACAATATCCACCTTGGATTCCCTATGCTTTACCTATAGACATTGCCCTCCATGAGTGTAACTCATAGTAAGAAGGGAAAGCCCAGTAGAGAGATATGTGATAATCCTTCTTTAAGGAGGGCTATTGACATTCCCTTGCATTCAAATTGCCACTCAGGCCCAGGCGATGCCTAATAACTGACCATGTCTATTGCCAAATAAGGAAAGTGGTAGGACATTTCAGTCATATCATTTGTCTGACAAGGACAGCTCAGACAGGGACTCTGGAGATCTTGGGTGAGATTTTTCACAGGTACCTAAAGTCCTATGCAAACTAGGGAAACAACCCCCTAAACCTCTAATAGCCTGGCAGTTCAGCTAGAACCAGGACTGCTCAGCAATGCACACATACTTTGCAGCCCCACACAATCAGGTGCATGCGGAAATCCCCACCCCCACCTCCAATTTGTGTTCTGACCCTCCAGGTAAGAAAGGGCTGTAGGGCCAGGCCTATACGTGATATACATGGATCTAGGTACACACACACAAATATACAGTTTTTCACACATGGTTGTACATAAGCAAATACAGGCCTACCTGGGCACTGACCTACTCTGCTAATACAAAACGATAGTGTACACATGCAACTAATTGGGTTTAGTATTCAGGAGAAATAACATGGGCTTTGACACAAGTCCTCAGAAAACTGGTTATGAAATTGTTATTTACTGAGCTGCATTTATTTCCTCTGCTCATAAGAGCAAATTAGCTGCACTGCATCATCTGAAAGCGATGGATGATTTTTGTCTGTAAATTATCCCATTGTACTAACATCTGAAAAGGGCCATTTTGTTCTTCCTAATACAACACAAGAATAAATCTGCTACACTTCAGAATAAGACATTGCTGGGTAAACAAGCAAGGCCAAAAGACGTCTTCTGTAGGGAAGAGCCGAATTCCAAGCCACTCCCTCTGCCTGATACAGAGCCCTATGACTTTTTGCTTGACATTCAACGGACATTCACAATCCCACTTTCACCCATGATCTCAAAATAAGTTGTTTGTGCTAAAGCCACAAACTGTTATTTCTGTTTGCAGACAAAAGGAGAACCACCCTTCTGTGGAAGCATCAAGAAGAAAATATCACATTAGTCAGAAGTCTGCAGCAGCTGAACAAAAGGGAGCCGTACTCTTAGTTCAGAAATAAGACATGTAAATTATCATCATAGCCTGCTATGAGGCCACCTGGTTTTCTTAAGACATGTGATAACAGGGGGAAAAATTAAAATATCTAAATTACCTTTAAAATGATGCTAGTTACAACATTCACTTTGATTTTTATCCTTCCTCTCCAATGGCAAGGCAGATAGCTTTAGGGGATCCGGATGTTACCGGACTAATTTTCACTTGTGAATGGAGTCTGATGGAAGTTAATTGTCTTGGTTCACAGGGAATCATGCAAACGCTGCGGGAGGAGGGGTCAGACTTCCAGAAGCTGGATTTTGAGCTTAATTAAGCAGCCCAAGGTGAGCGAACTTTTTGCCAAATTCAGCCTGAACTTCACGTTTGGAAGAACTTGAAAGTAGCAAATGTAAGCCTGTTTCACCCCCACGTAGCCAACCATGGCTGGACGTTTCTTTCCGATATATTTTCTACTGCACACTATGGGCCAGATCCTCAGTTGATGCAAATCTGAGTATTGCTATTGTCTTTAGTGGAGTTACACCAATTCACATCAGCTGAGGATCTGGTCCTTTGTTCATCCCCACATTCCCTCCTGGTTTGTTGAAATGGGGTCTCAACACAATAGCAATTTTGCCCAAATAAGGAGTGCATGGTTGGTCCCATTGAATTATTATTTTTAGCCTTGTTCCATCTCATTCTTTCAGAGAGACCAATGACCAATAGTGATGTCATTCATCAGTATGAGAATTTCTGTATTAACTGTAGGAAATCTGGTCTTGAGCTAGTGCAGTGGTGCATTTAGCTGTTTCTTAGGGCATTAGCTTTGGAGGAAGGGAGCCTGGCTGTGAAGCCTAGGCAATGATTCCCTTCCCAACAGTATTTAACCAAATACTTCTGTCTCCTGTGGTCTATTACGAATGAATGATATAGACACTCTAGAAGTAATGCTGCTCCTGATACAGGCAGGAAGCATTTTAGTACCCAAGACAGGGCCGGCTCTAGGCACCAGCGCTCCAAGCATGTGCTTGGGGCGGCACTTTCCAAGGGGCGGCACTCCGGCTCCGTTTTTTTTTTTTTGCTTGGGGTGCAAAAAGCCAGGAGCCGGCCCTGAGCAGAGGTGAGCTGTGGCGGTGGGGGGCGTGGGGAGGGCCGCAGGAAGTAACCCGGGGGCGGGGGGGCAGAGGAACCGCTCCCCCCCCCAGCTCACCTTGCTCCACCTCCACCTCCTCCCCCAAGCGCGCCGCCGCTCCGCTTCTCCCCCCTCCCTCCCAGGCTTGCTCCGCGAATCAGCTGTTTAGCGGCAAGCCTGGGAGGGAGGGGTAGGAGGGGAAATGCGGTGCGCCCGGGGGAGGAGGCGGGGCCAGGGATTTGAGGAAGGGGTTGGAATGGGGCGGGGAAGGGGCAGAGTTGGGGCGGGGTTAGGGGGGGTGCGGGAAATTTTTTTTGCTTGGAGCGGCAAAAAACTTGGAGCCGGCCTTGACCCAAGAGCAGCTTTTAAAACTGGAAAGCCTTATGGTTGCCAACTTGCTAACTCAGAGATGAATATTAAGTCACAGAAGACAAAATTCATGTGACATCAATGGTCTGGCTTAGACCCACCAAACCAAAGAAGCTCAAAGTGAAGGCTATAATTTTCTGGATGGATTGTACTGGCTCTGTTAGGGAAGCCTAACGTTTCATTTAAAGATTGGTTCAAACCAGAACCCCAGATCTGAGCATCTTCCACTCTGGGGATGTCCCAAATCCAAACCGAGATTCAAATTCTGAAATCGCCCCCTGCTTATATCATGGGCTAGCCCCAAAATCCCAGATCTGTACACCCCTGGAATTTAAGGGATGGAAAGCTGCACTGATAGGGGAATTTTGCACCTCGAGCTTCACGTTAAAAAAGGCTTATGGCTGTACGAAATGGTTTTGAAGTGTATTTTTGACATACCTCGTACGAAGCAATAAGCATCAATTATCTTATGTCACGCAGCTATTTGAATGTTTCTCATGTGGTTTCAGAAATGCTCAGCACTGGCCTAACTCTGTTCCCATTAAAGTCAATGGGGAAACTCCTATGGATTTCAAAGGGGAGTTAAGCCAGCCTGGAAGGGTTTTGAAAATTCCATCTGTATTGGGTACGAGTTAAAAACCCCTCCAGTTTCTGACAAAGTTGCTTCCCACACAATAAGAAAAGCTGATTTTCAAGTGATCATAATACAACTATTAAGGCAACCTAATGCACATTATGGACTAATGGCAGATTGCAAAATTAAATCTTCTTCATTGATCGCACCAAAAAGAAGAAAAACACCCAGTATTTTGTGCCCCTATATGTTGATAATAACAGGACCTAATTTTTCACCCCTTATTCAGACAAAACTTCCATAGAGGCTTCAGTACCTTTGTCAAGTTTTACTCAGTCCTACGTACCCAAAGTCACATATAAAATCTGAAGATGGATGGGGAGCTTCTCTTTTCCATCCCATACCTTAAGAGCAAGGAGACAGTCAAGGAACTCAATTTAAAATGTAGCAAATTGAAAACTGATAAAAGGAAATACTTCTCCACAAAATATGTAATTAGACTGTGGAACTCATTGCCACTGCATGTTATTTAGGCCAAAAACTCAGCAAGATTCAAAGACGGACTGGACACTTAATATTGATAACAAGTATATCCTGCATAAGGGTAACAAATATTGGAAGAGATAATGTTTTCACCTCTCTTAGCCAGAAGGCCCTGCTTCAGGATGTAAACCAGTCTCTCACCACAAGGGCTTACGAGGTTTTTTGCATCTTCCTCCGAAGCATCTGGTGTTGGCAGCTGTCAGACCGTGGGTCTGCTCTTCTATGGCAATTCATGTGTGGTTTTATGGCACAAAAACACTAGAGTGGGACTCAAAAGACTGAGTTCTAGTCCCAGTTCTGCTACTTGCCTACTGGGTGATGTTGGGCAAGTCACTTCACCTCCCTGTGCCTCGGTTTCCCCATCTGTAAAACTGGGATACTAATACTTCCTTCCTTTGTAAAGCACTTTGAAATTTACTGTTGAAAAGTGCTATATAAGAGCTAGGCATTATTATTATGCTTAGTAAAATCTTACTATTGATGGGCCACTGAGAACTGTCCTCACAATGCCTACTTACAGAGATTTTTCACATGCTCTAATAAAGAGTAGGACACTAATTTACCAAATGTAAATTTATTTGGTTGTATAATTGCTGGGCCAGATTCTCTGGTGTGGATCCAGCCAGCAGAAGATCCTCCCAGGTAAGAAAATCCTTGGGTAGTGCAGACCTGCCAAAGTGGCTGTCATAACAGAACCCCTGCCTTAGTGGAGGAGTCATATCTTGGGAAAAGGGGGCATGGTCCAAACACCCTGGAGGTCCCTAGCTGTCAAAAGGCTCACTGGGCCTGTTACCAGCCTGTGTAGTGTAGAGCAGTCTTCAGGGTGCTCTAATCTGTTGAGAGACCAGCCTAGTGATGAGCTAGCCAGAATTAGGCGTGACACAACGGTGACCTGAAGCCATCTTCGCCCCTCTCCCTGCAGTCTTGTGGCAAGCTCAGTTTGGTCAGACTAGAGCAGTGGTTCTCAAACTTTTGTACTGGTGACCCCTTTCACACAGCAAGTCTCTGAGTACACCCGTACACCCCCCGTATAAATTAAAAACACATTTTTATATTTAACACTATTATAAATGCTAGAGGTGAAGCGGGGTTTGGGGTGGAGGCTGACAGCTCGCGACCCCCCACATAACCTCATGACCCCCTGTGGGGTCCCGACCCCCAGTTTGAGACCCCCTGGACTAGACAATCTGACCTTTGTTGTATTTAACCTTGCAATTTTATATACAATGAGAAAGCAGCTACTTCATGTCCACAATGTAAAGAGAGACAGACTTTAATCCTTCAATGCTGAACCACACAGGAGGTACATCCTCTTTGAAATGCTAGAAATAGAATTGCCACTGCATAGGGAGATGTGATGACGGGTGGTAGTGAAGGGATCAGATAATGCTAAGGAACGCAAAGCAGCAAAAGACAGAAAATTCAAAGTTTACGACAAAGACCCCGTCTCTGAACTTCACTCATCTCATTATGAAAAGTGCCAGCATAGTGTGACTTAAAAATGGAACGAGGGAACTTTTTTGGGATGGGGGAAAAATCTCAAAGAATTGTTTTGTGTTTCCCAGATCCTATGGGTCATCCCATGCGCAATGGACAGGACTCAGTGTTTATAACCAAACCAAACCAAATTGTTTCAATGATTGAAAAGGCAAATTAAATTCTGTTTTAAATGCCATAGCAATGATAACTGTGAGACGCTTTTGAGTGTGTATTTTACTGGTTCATTAACCTGTGGATTAAAGGATCGATTTATTAATGCATCCATCAAATGAGCCCACTTATATTTTAATGTACAGAAGAATATCTTAATTCATAATTAGTTAGATTCTTTTTTCCCAGGGATTGTGGTCAAATTTTTCAGCGGTCCAGAGCACCTGCATCATTCTAATATCTTTTAATTGCAATTTGGGTAACTCACCATTCTTGCAAATCAGGCCATCTATTTCTTTCTACCTTTAATTGCTTTCTATTTGCTGTATTATTGATGAACAACACAAAATGTTTAAATAGTCATCTGGGGAAAAACCCCTGCCATTACTTGAACTTGGAAACTCGTGTTCACACGATTAACGATTTATATCCTTAGCAGAATACGCTAGATTAGCTAGTTCAATAATATTGCATTCAGTCTTGACAATTCCCATTCAAAAAGTGTTTGTAAAGTTTCAAGGGTAAAATTAATGATTATGTTAGTTTGAATATACCTGTTTATGACCAAACTTGAATTTCCATCCTGGTCTAGTAAAATATCATTCTGAAAATCAATAATAATTAAGGGAGCTCCAAGTTGAAACAGTTGGTATAACATTCAATTAATTCTTGATCTCTTACTTCTCTTGTTTGGTCTAATAGCTCACTCAAGTCTAAATGTACAGCCCTGTCTCTCACTGTGCTGTTACTGAACGTGACTATACAGGTTAGTGACAAAACCCATAGTCTGTATAGGGTATATGCAGATAACAAACTGTTATCATATTGCTTGGCTTCCTGGCTGCCTCCCTGGACCACGTTTGGAGGCTACTCTTGCAATCCCAATGCTTTACATTACCCTCCTTCGAATTTGTTTTGCAAGAGATTTTTTTAGTTGCCCAGTTAAATACACTCTCTGCAGTGCCATTCTGTGGCCTGTTTCCCAGCCCCGCCCCACCCTTAGATTGGAACTCAGATTCTCAAAGGAAAATAATAAATAACCCAAGTGTATTTAAATAAAGGCCTGAACTACATTCTGACTAATGTTGCATATGACTCCCTCATTGAAATCAATATGTATGCTGGGCTGTAGGGTCAAGGACCTAAAGATGACATTTTGGTGGATATTAAATAGAGCAGCACCCAGCTATTTGCTTAAGAATTTCCCTCTGTTGAAAAGGACACAGGTGCTGCAGAAATTTGGCCATAAACCTCCAAGTGCCCTGCAGGTTCCGACAGATATTTCTTCTCTGATATCTGAAAAATGCCAATAAGATGCTTGAGCTCAGAACCAGCGCAAGCAAACCTCAGTGGTGAACTGATCAGAGGACTCTGCATGCTCTCTGATCCCGTTTCTCACACAAACCTTCTTTTTAAAGAGGAAAGCAGAAATGTGGGTTATGCGTTTGCTACTGATGTAAAGCAGAACACGTTTGTAAAGAGTGCTAGGGTGTGGGACCAGTTAATACAGGGTAATGTTTCATAGAGGTAAGACTTGTATTCTTTTATGCTTTCTAGATGTTCCTCGAGCCTAGCATATGCTTTGATTTTAAAAGGAGCATTGTCAAGATTAATAAAATGGGTGAAATCCTGACCCTCTAGAAGTTAATGGCAAAACTCCCACTAAGTTCAATAGGTCCAGGATTTCATCCAATAGACCTAAGTAACCACTTTGTTACTATATTCTATTCTAGTCACATTTCGTTGACCTCACTTTCTTTTACATAGACTAGGACCGACACGGCTACAATTCAACTGCAGACGTCTCTTACATAAACATGCAACAACGTGTGTGTGCATGCGTGTGTGTGTGTGTGTGTACACAAGAGCTGGCAGCATTTCTCAGACAAAACTTTTCTTTGCTGAGAAATGCACATTTGAGTGGATTGATACATTTTGTTGAAATTTATTTTTTTTAAAAAAAGCTTAAACTCAAAAACTAAACAAAATGTTTCATTAGGGGGCAAACATGTTTCATTTGACCTCAACTTTTTTGATGATTTTTTTCCATTCACCAAAGATTTTAAAAAAAAAATCATTTTGGGCTGACCCAAAACAATTCCCTTCTCCTCCTCCACCCCTGAGCCTTTTGGTTTGGTCAACGAGCTGAAAAATCAGCTATTCTAACCTAGATATTATAGAAAAATTCCAAAACCAAAACACATTTCCCCCAGGGAGGCAATAAGAGACAGATGTTAGTCACATTGCTTAATGGGCTACTTGAAGGTGCTCAGACATAATNAACCAAAACACATTTCCCCCAGGGAGGCAATAAGAGACAGATGTTAGTCACATTGCTTAATGGGCTACTTGCAGGCGCTCAGACATAATAGTGATGAATATGGTATAAGAACCTATAGATAATGGAGTGCTAGCCTGAGGGCTGGGTGAAACCTCATTGGAGCTGGTGGGTGTGACAACTGCCCTATATTCAGGATAAATGTAAAAAGCAATTAAGTTCCTTTATGGACTAGATAGCTAAAACAATGGGAGCCATGGCCGAAAACACAGGCCATGTGCAAGGTGGGTCAGGAATCTGAGCTGTGTGGGCAGAGGGGTTGAGAGAGACACACACAAGGTGGGTGAGGTAATATCTTTTAGTGGACCAACTTCTGTTGGGGAGAGAGACAAGCTTCCGAGCCCCACACAGAGGTCTTCTTCAGGGCTGGGAAAGGTACTTAGAACGTCCCAGCGAAATACAAGATTGAACAGATAGTTTAGCATAAGTAGTTAGCACATATTCTAGGTGGCTATTCAAGGCCAAGTAGCCCATTAACACACCTGCAGTCATAGGACAAAAGGGTTAGTGGGTTACAGATTGTTGTAATAAGCCATACACCCGGTGTCTTTATTAAGACATTTATTCTTCAGAAAGAAGAGCTCTGTGTGCTTTAAAGCTTGTCTCTCTCTCCAGCAGAAGTTGGTCCAATAAAAGATATTACCTCACCCAAACTCTCTCTCAGAACACACACCCCATGCCCCAGCCCCGAGCCCCTTCCCACATCCAGACTCCCTCCCCCATCCTGAACCCACTCCTGCACCCTAATCCTCTGCCACGGCCCTGAGCGCTCTCCTGCACCCAAAGTCCCTCCCAGAGCTTGCACCCCACAGCCCCTCCTGCACCCCAACTCCCTGCTCCAGGCTCAGCCCGGAGCCCCCTCCTTACATTCCAAACCCCTCGGTCCCAGCCCAGAGCCCGCACCCACTCCCACAACGCAACCCCCTGCCCCAGCCCAGGAGTGAGCAGGGCGGGGCCTTGGAGAAGGGGTGGGGCAGGGGCGGGGCCTCAGGGAAGCGGCAGGGGCAGGGCAAGGGTGTTTGTGTTTGTGTGATTAGACAGTTGGCAACCCTAAATGTGAAGAGGAGGCCCCGTGTCAGGTGTCTCTAGCTTGGCATTCAGAAATGGAAGCACCCAAAATTGCTAGTCACTTTTAAATATCTTGGCCTAGAAGGAGCGACCTGCCTCCCAGGAGGAGAAGGAAGGAGACATCTGATGGCTGGCCTGCTTCAGAGGGAAGATATAGAAAAACCCACTCACTCAGTGCCAGTAACCTGCCTCTTAGCTCTGATTGCAGAGCTGAGTTGTAGGGCAAGCCTTTGCCCAGGAACCCACTGTGTTACTTTGTGCTTGTTTGGAAGCCGAGCAGGCCAGAATGCTGCCCTTTGTGAGTACTGTTTGTACAGTAAACTCTCCTGTTCAGCCCTTAGTCATTCAGAAGAAGGAACTGCCTGACTTTCTCCGCAGCTGTAATGTGTAGCAAGGAGACAGGCTTTCTAATGAGATGGTACAATGCTCTTTATTAAAATCAGACTTCGGGAAACATTTAGTTCACACTGGGCATGCTCCGAGGCTCAATCCAGGTGTTGGTTAGTTTAGCCACTCCCGTGCTAAATGTATATGCTCTCGCTTACATGTCACTGTCTGTTTAAGGTTTTCCTACCAAGCCTGCTAGTATGGTATCTAAGCAATGATTGCCATACGAGTAACTTGATATCTACCCTTACTGTAGCGTATGGTATATTCTTCCCTAAAATCAATTCCTTACGTCTCTTGAAGACAAAATGTAAATCTTGATGTATTTCCCCCCGAAGGTTAGTACCGTATGTTTTTGATTGAACCAGAAAAAAATCGTTAGTTAAAAGATGGATTTTATTACATATATTACAGGCCTGAGGATGATGGGGATCTAGCAGGGTCTAACTGATGGCCATATGTGGAGTCAGAAAGGAATTTCCCCCCAGGTCAGATTGGCAGCGCCCTGGAGGGGTTTTCGTCTTCCTCTGCAGCCTGTGGGCAGGAATCTCTCCGGGTATATCTCACTTAATCACTTCTCTGCCATTGTGAAGGCCTAGAGCACTGGGCCCCCTGGGCCCCTCCTGTTCTCTTCCTGTGATCCGTAATAGCCTAGTCTCCTGTGGGCTGTAATCCTCTGGTAGTCTAATATTAGTTGTTGAGGTTAGTGTGTGGGTGGTTCTGGTGGCTTGTGATCAGACTAGAATGCTCTACTTGTTGCTTCTGGCCTTAAACTCTGTGACTCTAAGGGGATGGGTAACAGGACCCAGACCCTGTCCTCTGTGGGTCACTAGTTCAAATCTAGCCTGGGGCAGCAGTGACTGAAAGCTGTTGAGTGAAGTGTCTGAAATGACTTGGTATTCTCTGTCCCAGTCCACACCGTGAGTGACAGCAAGGTCAGCATTAGCAGAGAGGTCGACTGAGCTGACATATTGAATCACTGCTAAGGGCAGTCTTGCCCCATGATGGCTGAGGCTCATTAATGATGTGGGGAAGCTTGCATTGCCAGCCTCCTTCCTGTTTATCCACCAAACAGAGCAGTTCTCGAGCTCCAGAGCTCTGTCTGCCGCCTTTCATAATCACCAAAAAGAATCATACATACACCTTACCTCCTGTTGAAAATGACCCTAGCTACAAGCTGTTAGGTGTTTATGTATAAATTATTACGGGTATTATAAGGTCTTAGTGTATTATTGCTGTTGCAGACATTATTTTCCATACACATTAGTGAAGCTGGCTGAGTCAGGGGCGACAGAAGCTCCATAAAAGTAGGGGGGTCACTGGCACCCCAAACATGGCCCTGTCTCCCTGTGCTGCCTCTTCCCCCGAGGCCCAGCTCCCACGCCACCTCTTCCCCCCAGGACCCTCCTGCTCGGTCCTCTCCACCCCCTCCCCCCGTCACTTGCCCTTACGGCAGTAGCGTTGCCAGGTGTCCAGTTTTTGACTGGAAAGTTCGGTCGAAAAGGGAACCTGGCACTGTCTGGTGAGCGCTGCTGACTGGACACTAAAAGTCCAGTTGCCTGCAGTAACCGGCCTCTGCCACTGGGGGGTGGGAAGAGCAGCAGCTGATGCTGGAGCCTGGAGGAGCAGGCTTCAGCAGAGAGAGGTACCAGTGGCTCCCCCGTCCTACTCCAAGCGTGGGTCTCCCTGCCCCAGTCCCCCAACCCACCCCTGGAGTGCAGCTCTTCCTCCCCTGTCTTGCCCCAGTCACCCCTCCACCCCATGAGCCCTGCTCAGCTGGCAGGGGGAGGGTGGTGGAGAGAGCAGCGAGTGACGGTGGCGGGGGGGAGAGAGGAATGGGTGGCGGGGCCTCGAAGGAAAAAGGTGGAGCAAGGGGCGGGACCTCGGGAAAAGAGGTGGAGCAGGGGGCGGGGGAGGTTCCCGCGCTCAGTGTCTGGTTTTCACAAATGAGTAAATTGGCCACCCTATACGGTGGGTAAAAAGTTGTGAAAGTAGAATGAATTATATTGTAAAAATAGAACGGATTGAAGAAATGCTGTATGTTCCTTTAAGCAGGAATGAAGAATGTTGAAATATAGTTGTCAGGAAGAGAAACATTAAGATATAACACAATGAGTCCACTTATGCTAATGGTGGGACATTAACAGAAGATTGGTAAGAGTTAGTAAGGAAATAAGAGGTGTGTGTCTGGCCCCAGGTAAACTTATCAGTTGTGCTTCCTTTGTTTTCTTGTTAAGTTTGCCCCCCGTTTATCTGTATAAATAAGATAGTTTGAGTCTTACATGGTGCTCACATTATCTGGGTGTATTAGCAGAGCGCTGTGCTAATAAACAGAGTGATTTGACAAATTGTGGGTCCTGATTCTAACTTTGACAAAGTGATGGGGCCATGGACCTCTGCCCCCCTCTGTTCCAGTGCCCCTGGGGCAGGGACCATCTTTTTGTTCTGTGTTTGTACAGCACCTAGCACAATGGACTATGCCTGGGGCTCCTGGACACTACCACAATCCATCAGAGGGGTAGCCGTGTTAGTCTGGATCTGTAAAAGCAGCAAAGAATCCTGTGGCACCTTATAGACTAACAGAGGTTTTGCAGCATGAGCTTTCGTGGGTGAATACCCACTTCTTCGGATGCAAGGGAAGAAGAAGTATTCACCCACGAAAGCTCATGCTGAAAAACCTCTGTTAGTCTATAAGGTGCCACAGGATTCTTTGCTGCTTTTACCACAATCCATGAATACTAACAGTGTTATCCCTCAGCTCTCTTTTCCTGCATCGGGGGCTTTTGCTCAGCAGAGCTGTGGTTGCTGTATGCACTTTGAGTACTGTGACTAATGCGACCTTTCTGTTTTTCATCTGGGACACCTGGACTCTCTTGACGGTTCAGAATTGCTTTTCTTAAATAACATATGGTGCCAATTCGGGACAGCATTTAAACATGTGCTTAGCCTTAACTCTGGGCTGACGCTCCTCCCTATTCAACAAGCCATGACCCTACTCCTGCTCCGGTGCTCCCACTGAAATCAGTGATAAAAGTCTCATTGACTTTGGTGGTGCAAGATCAGTACTTAACGGGCTTAAATCCCATTGATCTCAATGGGATTTAAGTATGTGCATGAAGTATTTGCCTGTATAAGGTAGGGCTAAGCAGGTGCTTACATGCTTCCCCAAATTGGGGCCTAAAAGAAGAGATGCTTCTTACTGACACTCCCCGCATTCTTTTCCTCCATGCGTCGTACTTTCACCTTCACATTCATGCCCTGTATGCCCAACAGGCAGGCTTTTCCAATCCCACCCCCAAAATGCACCCAGGGCTGTGCACCATCAAGGATATTACATTGAAAACTAGCGACATGTATTTTGTTTTGGCTTTGATATTTTTAACATGAACCAATAAATAAGGCTTTTCAATATGTTGTAAGTGGCGTGATGTGGTATGGATTTTAATAGCAAAGCTATGATTCATTTATGATGGCACCCGAACAATCCCACTGAATTTCCGCCTTTTATCCTAAAATGTAATGCACTTCACCTATTACATTTTCAGCAAGATTTGAACAAATTCAAGAATCCGATCAGTACTCAGCATTCTTTATGTACGGAGCTAAAATGCACTGCTGCTAAAAGTTTAATGAGACCAGCCTTTTGCATTACTTTATAACAAGAAACATAAGGTTACCACAGTTCCATGGGTGTTTTTCCTAAAAGGTATCTAAAGGGTTTTGTTTTAGGTTATGGAGCACTACATAATTCAGTGCACTTGAATTCAAATGAACTGAGAGAGTTGGTTATATTGGGGCTCTCAAAGTGTGATCAGCAAAGCAGCTGCTGGTGGTACATGGAGGATGGGCTAGTCACATTGTGCTGTACTTCCTTCTCATTTCCAGTTGTTCAAGCCCATTAAAAGGCAGCTCTGATACATTAATACATTCCCACTACTACTTTTCCATGTCAGCGATCGCTGGAGTTGCCACAGGGAGGTTATCTGATCATGAATGGGACACAAGGCGTCTCTGGGACAATCTCTTTGCTAAGATGTGGTCTGCACTATGAAAGAAGTTTGAGAGCCCCTCCATTATACAGGCATTCCTGAAATAGGAGAAAACCTTTTGCAGATGTTTCCTTGGTTTAATTGTTTTCTCCTTCTCTTTGGCTTTTTCAGAAATCTCCACTCTCTAAAGCCTGGTCTACACTACCCAGTTAGGTCAATGTAAGCTGTCTTCCATTGACCTAATTATGTCAGTGTTCACACTATAACCTTGTCCTGCCACTGTAAGTGGCTGGTGTACACTACCACAGTAAATTGATCTAACTTACGCAATGTCAGTTACGTGAATAACGTAACTGAAGTCGATGTAGTTAGATCTACTTACCATAGTGGCTACACTGCGCTGTGTCCACAGGAGAGTGTCCCTTACGCTTCTCGGGGAGATGAAGTACACAAATTGATGGGAGAGGGCTCTAGTCCAACCCTCTGCTCAAAGCAGGACTAATCCCCAAACAGATTTTTTCCCCAGATCCCTAAATGGCCCCGTCAAGGATTGAACTCACAACCCTGGGTTTAGGAGGCTAATGCTCAGTGGTTTGAGCTATCCCTGATGTAGATTACTCAAGTCTAGAGAAGACTCCAAGGAACTTAACTAAGCTAAGTGAATGGACAACATGATGATGACAGATGAAATTCAATATTGGTATATGCAAAGTAAATTTACATTGGAGAGAAAAATCTGAATTACTAATACACCATACTACTAATACACCGTACGCTACTAATACAACCGAGCAAAGGGAGCTGGGTATCACTCTATACAGGTCAGTGGAGTCCTCTCCTCACCTGCAGCTGCGGTCTAATAGTGAGCAAGATGTTAGGATGTATAAGGAATGGGATGGAGAATATTATGGGGAATCTCATGATGCCATTATATAAATCACTGGTGTGACCTTGTCTGGATTTTGTGTGCAGTTCTGGTCACCCCATTTCAGAAAGGATACTGTAGAATTAGAAGGGGTTCAGAGAAGGTGGATGAGAATAATTAGTGGCCTGGAAAAAGACTTATGAAAAGAGATTGACAAGATTTTGATTATTTACCTTAGAAAGGTGACAAATAAGTAGTATATAAAATATCAAATGGGACAGAGAAATAGATTAGGAGCTTCTATTCTCCCTGTCTCACTACACAAAAATGAGACATTCAAAGAAGTAGCAAATTCAGACCTGATTAAAGGAAGTACTACTTCACTCAGTGCATAATAATACTGTGGAACTCACTGCTACAGGATGATCCAAAGATTCAGTAAAACTCAGAGACATGGGTACGGATGGCAAGAGTATCCAGTTAGAACAGTTAGTGCAAACAAAGACTTTTTGAAAGGATCAAAACCTGAAGACAATCTCTAACCATAAGGATGAGACTTTCCTGGGGGTTAATTATCCCACCATTTATCCACCTATTGCCGGTTTCTCACATCTTCCTTCAAAGCATCTGACATTGGGCACTGTAAGTGACAGGGTCCTGAAGCAGATGGCCCGTGGGTCTGACCCAGTCTGGCAATTTCTTAGGGCAAGCAGTGCATCACTCTAAGTATCTCTGGTGTGCCAACTAGGGCAGGAACTAAATGGTACACTCTAGCCCTTAAAGAGCTGCATTCCACCAGTGCCCTCTGGCATGGAAGAGAGACTAAGTTATACCCATGACCTGGACGGTGGCCAGCGTGTGATGACAGCCTGCTCATAAGGGACCTGAGATAAGGAGCAGCGTGAAGGAGAGATAGCTCAATGGTTTGAGCATTGGCCTGCTAAACCCAGGGTTGTAAATTCAATCCTTGAGGGGGCCATTTAGGGATCTGGGGCAAAAAAAAATCTGTGTGGGGATTGGTCTTGCTTTGAGCAGGGGGTTGGACTAGATGACCTCATGAGGTCCCTTCTAACCCTGATAATCTGTGAAGTGAATAGTACCTTGTAGGATCTGCCTGTAGTGTGGGAGACAAAGTGGGTAAAGGGAGAGGTCTTTTCTTATACTGAGGTGGAGCCGACGCAGCCTGAGGTAGGGCACTGGATTGGGAGTCAGGAATCTGACTCAGCCACTGAGCTGCTGTGTGAATTTGGGCAAGTCACTTATATAGATTGCAAGCTCTTTGGGGCAGGGCCAGCTCCAGGCACCAGCGTAGGAAGCAGGTGCTTGGGGCGGCCAATTCAAAGGGGCGGCACTCTGTCCGGTATCGGGACAGCACATCTGGGTCTTCGGTGGCAATTCGGCAGCAGTTCTCTCATTCCCTCTCTTCCTCTTTGAGCTGCCGCCGAATTGCCGCCGAAGAGGAAGAGAGGGAGGACCCGCCACCGAAGTGCTGCCGCTCGTCTACTTTTTTTTTTTTTTTTTTTCCGCTTGGGGCGGCAGAAAAGCTGGAGCTGGCCCTGCTTTGGGGGCAGAGGCAATCTCCCATTGTGTTTGTAGGGCGCTGAGCACAGTGGGGCCCCAATCTTGGTTTGGTTACTGTAATAAAGAAAAAACAGAGACAAAAAAACCCCTACTAATAATGATATATGAAAAAAAAATCTTCAGGGCTAGGAACAATGCTGTCTCATCCCATATGTTCAGAGGACCTGATCTATCACTATACCACAGGAGACATTCTAAACTTCATTAATGCATTTTAATACATTCTCTTAATTGATTTTTTTAAAATAAGAATTACATAAACAATTATAAAAAATTGTTAAACCAAACAAGTAACTTAATTGGCTCAACATTCCAAAGCTTTGGGTATTTTTTTGGAGGGGGGAGGGAGAAAAGGGGAAGGCAATCATGTCATGCAATGAACTAGTCTCTCTTTGCTATCTATATAGTGCTAGCCGCTGGTGTGTATCTTTGCCCTCTGCTGGCTGAAATCAGACCTGCTTAAATGTTTCTGATTAAGTCAGTCTCTAGTGGCAGGTCCTAGGAAGCTTTGTAAAAAGCTAAACCTATTTAATACCTATACTATAAAAAAAAAAAACCCTACAGGATTCTCCATAAGACATCTCCAAAATATTCTGCAATGTAAATAAATACAGATTTGAGGAGAAAAAGATTAAGTTGTAGCACTGGAATAAAATTTAGTAAAAAAGTATAGAAAACTCAAGGACAGAGAGATGAAAGTTTTTCTGCTTTAAAAAATTGAAGCAGACAGTGTCTGATGTCCTTTAAATGTGACTGTCCTTGCTTCTTTACAACCTGATACACTAATATCAGTTTGAAGTGAGTGTACTGCGATAGTAAATCAAAAATACATGTAAGTGCTATCTTACTTGAAACCCATTTGCAGTAACAGGATATGCCCATATGCTTCTTGCAGAATAAAACCCAAACAAGAATTCAGTTCCAATGACATGCTGAAAAATATACTGGCTTTCATACTTATTCTGATCTATAGTCTGCAAAATTAGATATAGAGCATTACCTAAAAATAACGTTAAGGCTCAAACACCAGGCAATAAACGCAAGGGTGTTACTGATAGCAAGAAATCATGGATGCCCTAATCCACAGCATAGAGTTGTGCCTATATATTGCAGCTCAAGGGGTACTGCAGTGTGTCAGCTAAATCTTGCTCCTGTCACTATAAATGGGAGAAGGATCAGGCTCTGTGTAAAATCAGCCACTGTTCTGACACCCGAGTAGATAATCACACACAATGTCAATCTTAATTCATGAATACCCTGATTTTAGTGGTCATCATTACTGAGCTCTTATCAGCATAGGGTTGCCAACCCTCCAGGATTGCCCTGGAGTCCCCCAGGAATTAAAGATTATATCATGTGATGAAAACTCCAGAATACGTCCAACCAAAATTGGCAACCCTATATCAGCATCATTTTGCCTTATAAACTAACATTTTAAAGGGGAGATGAAGTTAGATGTCTGGTGGGGGGATGCTAGTCTCTGATGTATCAATCAAGAAGGAAGGATTTGCATACAGTACTGGATTGACTCAGATGAATGTTTTCCATTCGTCTCAACAGTAGCTACTCAAGGTGCACTCATTTGCATAAATAATCAGATTGGTTAACATTGCTCTTAACCACAGCATTGTTGAGGTAATATTGTATAAATATACTGAGTTTTCAGCCACCCCTGGACCAAGATTTCTCTTTCGTGTAATGACAGGAAATTAATTTACATGCAAATGGTCTCTCATCTCACAATCTAAAAGCCCTTTACAATATTAATTAATCCTTGAATCAACGTTGAGTTATTATTATAGCTGTGTTACAAACAGGTAAACTAAGGCATGGAGAGAGTCGATCATTTTTCTAAGGTCACTCAGCGAGTCAATGGCAGAGTGAGGACTAGCACCCAGGAGACCCGATTTGCAGTCCCCATATAAATCTGTAAAGGCTATGGTTGCTTGTTGCTGAATAATTCATAAAGGACTCAAAATTGTAAACACAAATGCATCTTACAATGACTAATATTTAGCCTGTCACTTAAAAAAAAGCTACAGATGAATCCTGATAATTTTGTTAGCCGCGTAATACATAGGAAAACAAATCCGCTCATTTTTATGGCAACAAACAGCCTCAATTAAACTTGCAAAATAAATATACAGATCTGGATTTTTTTTGCAGTGTTGGAATTTAGCATTATTCTTCATTATTGTTATTAAGTGTTAGGAGACAAGAGAACATTTTGATAAATAATAATGAAGTTTGCCAGATCAATGCATATTTAGAATACTTGTTTACAAAAGGCGGTGGCGTGAACATATGACTCATGAGTTCTGAAGCCTGCTCAGGCTAGATAGATGAATGCTGGCAATTTGTCATGTGCTGTGGGGATTAGATAGATGAATAAGAATATGTATATAGCTTTCTGGCATGCAATCAGCATTGCTGTGTCTGGTGCCCTTCCCCCCGGCCCCATAGTTCATGCTCAACTTTATGGAGTAAAGTTCAAAGATAAGATAAATCCGTAACTTTACTCTGCGTTTGCGGCTGTGTGTAGTAATCACTTGGCATGCATGGGTGGAAGCAAATGAAGCATAAACACTGCATTGGTGGAGCTGAGACTTTTTTCCTTGCACTTCTTTCCCAAAAGAGATGAGTAGGGTGACCATATTTCCCAAAGGGAAAATGGGACACCGCACAGAGCTCGCCTGAGCCCTGCTGCCCAGGGCTGGCAGCTCGAGTTCCCTCCTGCCCCCACGTGGGGCTCACCTGAGCCCCTCCTCCCGGCATGGGGCTGGCTCGGGGTCTGGTGTGGTTGCTCACACCTGCCCAACATTCCCGATCAGTTGGCAATGGGACAAATCCCGACTTTTTTGGCAAAACTGGGTATGTCCGGAACAGGGCTTAACAAGGGAACTGTCCCAACCAAAACAGGACACATGGTCACCCTAGAGATGAGGCTTCATTCATAAACTGCAAACGTTAACAGGCTCTTTCCCCTTTCGTTGTTGGGAAAAGGGGAAATGGGACTCATTTGTTTATCTCAGGTTATTGTTAGGGGCAGCCCTGAACCAAAACCCAAGATTGAAACACCCTTCAACTGTGAAGGATGCTCCTTGGGTTAAGGTACTGCATTGGGACTTAGAAGATTCAGAGATTTTTAAAGGGACCTTTATGATTAGCTAATCTGGCCTCTTCTATAACATGCGCCACAAAACTTTACCCAGTGATTCCCACATGTAACCCAATAGTTTGTGGATGAACCAGATCGTATCTTTTAGAAAGGCATCCAATCTGTATCTAAAGACAGCAAGCGACAGAGAATTTACCACAACTCTTAATAAGCTATTCCAATGGCCAATTGCCTTCACCGTGAAAAATGCAAATCTTGCCTGAGCTTTGCTGAGTTCGCTGATCTTATTGAGCCTTAATATCTGAGTTCACTTCCCAGCCCTGCCACAGACTTTGCGTGAAATCCTGGGCCCACCAATGTCACTGGCAAAACTCCCATTGACCTCACTGGGGTGAGGGTTTCACCCTTTATTTCTGCTTTTGAATGGACCGGGTGCAGGACTAGTCGCAGTCAAAATATAAGCTTACATAGTACTGCCAGCCCCTGGCATTCAAAAACCAAGATTTGGGCTCATGAGATTGGTTGAAAAATCACGATTTTGGGGAAAAATGTGGGGTTATTTTTAGTTGCCCTTTAGTTTTCTAGCCTTTAGGCAGTCGCATTTTCAAGCTTTTCTCCAGAGCCATGAAGAATAGAAACTTTTTTTTTTAAATGAAAGCTGAGAGTGTGATGAAATCAGCTGACTCCAGGAGCTGAGGCTTTACGAAAATCCTCATACATCATGAGATTTGTGAGAAAGCAGTGAGAGCTGTCAAACACAGCTTGTACTGCTGCTTGTGCAGTATATATGAAGAGGAATGATAGGGTCAGTGGCCAGTGAATGGATAGAGCCAAACCTCATGGGTCTGATTCTCATCTCTCTCTCATATCCTCGGACAAACACAGCTACAACAACTCTGTATACTTGCACCTACATTGACATTTACCCCTGGGCAAAGCAAGCCCAGGGTGGAGAGAATGTCAGAATGGCAGCATTGTTTATACACAACAGCGAAGAATTGGAACAAATGACATTACCTTCTAAGATTCTAAGCTATGTCAGCTGGGTCCCTAGCTATTGTCAGTCAACACAGCTCCATTGAACTTACTGGAACTACGCATATTTACATCATCTGAGGATATGGCCTTATATATTTTCCACAGTTGTCTAAAGGACACATTCTTTTTGTGAGCATAGTTCTGTCTTCTGGAGAAAGGACCCAATACGGATCAGGGCCCCATTATAGCAGGTGCTGTACAAACATGCAAAGTCATGGTGCAAATAGCTTGGACCGAAAATTGTTGAATTCTTGTCGGTGCTCTTCCTTTTTCATTGAAATAGACAGGTCATATATACCTATGCATAATGGACGAAATCTTGGTCCCATTGAAGTCTATGGGCATTTTGCCACGGACTTCGATGAGGCTAGGATTTCACCTAATATATTTTAAATCACAGCAGTCATTAACTCATCAGTCCTAATTATGTCCATAGATGGTTTCCCTATACAGCTCACATATCTATTATATATACCCACACATAGATATACAGTCTAGGTTCCTCCAGTATTTTGCATGGTCTATTACTCTCGGTAATTTACAACATGTTTGTGCTACTATAGTACATCACTTTGTGATTTTCTGCAATAAAACCATAGCACTGACTAGTCTCCGTTCTTTATTACATTCGAGGTCACTTACAAGGGTAATTTCGTCTTCCAAACATTAAATCCTGTAATAATTCAATACGTTTCCCAAGAAATTCGGACGCAGTACTGCCCGGTTTCCTCAGCCAGTCTTGCATGGCATGTGGCCTGCTGGCTGGCTTTTCTTTTTTTGAATAGTCATCATATTTTTGTGGCTACAAAAAAAGTATGCAGCTATTCTGGCCACATCTCAAATATTAAACTGATGGCTGAAGTGTTTTGTGTGTGTAGATTAATATAAGTAGGCAGTGTGTTGAGAGCTCGTGTGGACAGGTAGCTTGATCCAAAGTCCCTTGAAGCCAGTGGAAAGACTCCCATTAATTACAATGGTTTGGGGATTTAGGTCTTTAGTGCCTGATCCAAATCTCATTGGCGTCTGAAAGCATTTTTTGCCCTTAAAGCATTTTTTTGCATTACCCAGTGTACAGAAAAAAAAGCTGGGAGCTCCAGAGATTCTCTAGAGCAGGTGACAGCCTGGCTCGGATGCTGAAGGAAATGCAAGATTTGCAACTATCTCTGAGGATTAACGACAAAAAGTCTCTAATATTATGCCATATCCTGTAGTGTTTACTGGGGCAGACACCCCTGCAGGATTCAGGCCCTGGGCATTAAGGACAGTGGCCTACCTTGTATGGGCTAACTTGTGGTTGGTGCAACAAGAAGCAGAAAAGTGACCAGTGGTCCAGAACTGCTCTCATTGAAGTCATAAGCAACATTCCCGTTCACTGCATTGGGAACAGGATAGGGCTCGCTTGTTGCAATCTTAAAATCTCGTCATTGAAGGAGTTTGGGGAGTGATTGGGAAAGATTAGAAGGGAATAATGAATAGCCATTCCAATAAACCTTCCAAGGAGCCTGGAGTACAGGCCGACAGTGTGGGAAAGTGCAATTTATCGAACGAAACAAAAATGAGAACAAAGGAGGCAGAGAGCTGAGACTCCCGCTAGGAAAGCTGCTGCTAAATGAGAACCTGTCAAAGCGATACAAAATGTTGCTGTGAAATATTTGGGTAGCATCACAGCCCCCTAAAGCATCTATTAAGGTCACAGGAAATAACGAGGAAAACCCTATTAATAGTCAAGGGTTTTTTAACTCTAATGCTAAAAATACATGCCGTGTTATCTGGACCGTCAGTTGAGGGAGGGAGGCTGGGTATCTATGGACCACCTGAGAGTTATGTTGCCACCCCGAAGGAAAACATCTCCAGCAGGAACAAAAAGGCAAAGAGGAGAGCAGTGCAGGGAAAGCTGCCTGAGCCAGAGCTCTCGCCGAGCTGCAGAAAAACATGACGCGAAACATTCCGCTGAGTGCCAGATACAAAGATTACGAGATAATCGTAGCTTTTAAAGCTAGAGTGTACGACTTGAAAAGCTCAGATCTCTAGCCGTCTTCTTCAAGGTGGCCTCTGCATATCGGCATTTGCGGGAGGAATCGTCTCTCTTCCCTCACCCTTCTACTGCCACTGAACATCAGATGCCTTCTAGAAAGCAGGGCCTCGTCACTCCAGCCATCTCGGTTTCTTTCTTTCCAGGCCCAGATGCAGGGAACAACGGACCCGGCTTCTGCAGTCATTGTTCCCCTCATATCTTCACGCTTGACAGAGACAGCTGTAACTTACACAGCCCTGTAAGGATCAGGCCTTCCCCTGCAGCCAGATTAAAAAGATTAGTCAAGCAGCTGCCATTAGCTGAGAAGCAGGAAGTCACATCCTCAGGTTCCATCTAAACGACATTCAAACACTGTAATATCAGGCTGTTAAGAAGGAGACCCCCGTCCTAATGGCACCAACTATCACCAGATAAAGAATCAGACGCTAAAATGGTTCAAGAAAACTTAGTTTAATGGCATTCTGTCTGTCAAGAAATCACTTATCAATAGTTGAGGTTGTGAAAGCCTCATTTCTGTATTGTTTTGTCGTTATGGTTCCCACTTCCCTATTGTTTATCTGTATGGTCTCTGTCTGGTTCTTTAATTGTTCCTGTCTGTTACATCATTAATTTTGCTAGGTGTGAATTAATTACGGTGGCGGGGTAGGATTGCTTAGAGAATGTTGTTACACTATGGGCTTGGCTACACTGGCAGATGTACAGCGCTGTGAGTTAAACCCGCCTTCGGAGAGCGCAGGAGGGAAAGCGCTGCAGTCTGTCCACACTGACAGCTGACAGCGCACTGGCGTGGCCACATTTGCGGCACTTGCAGCTGCATTGGGAGCGGTGCATTATGGGCAGCTATCCCAGCGGTCAAGTGGCTGCAACGTGCTTTTCAAATGTGGGGGGTGGGGTGGAGTGTGTTGTGTGTATGTGGGGGCAGGGCCGGATTAACTTTTTGTGGGCCCGGCGCCAAACATATTTGTGGGGCCCCTTTGGGGAATAATTTTAAAAGAGGCCAGGGGTAAAAGCACAGCAGGGCGGGAGCTACGGTTGGTCTCTGGAGCAAGGGAAGGGTCAGGGGTAAACTGCAAGCACAGCAGGGCTGGGGAGGGGGTAAACAGGATCCCCCCCCGCCCCTGCCCACATAGAGCGGGTACCTACCTGGTTCTAGCCCATTCTCTTTGTCTCTCTCTGCACTGAGCTGCCCCTCCTTCCGCAGCAGCAGGACAGGTTCTCTTCCAGACCTCGGGGGTGGGTGTTGGGAGTGGGAGGAGCAGAGGCTAATGTGGTTACTCCTATAACCGGACATTTAGTTTCCAGTCAGCATTGCTAACCGGACACTCAGGTCCCATTTTCTACTGGAGTTTCCAGTCTAAAACTAGATACCTGGCAACAGGGCTGCCAGAAAAGCCTGAGGGGGGGAGAGGGGCAAGCAATCATTTTTAAAAGTAAGAGGGCTAAGCCTTAAGGGGGGGGCAAGTGGTGGGTGGGCTAGGGAGTGGAGAGGAGCTAGTGGGCAGGGCCATGTCTGCTGTACTGCCCAGGTAGGTTGGAGACTCCTGGGATCAGCTGACACAGTATCCAGGGCCGGTGCAAGGATATTTTGCACCCTAGGCGAAACTTCCACCTTGTGCCCCCCTCCCTCCCCTCCGGAGCATCGCTTATTATAAATTTTCAAAAATGAATACAGTGGAGTCACATCTTGCGCGGGGGTTAGGTTCTAAGGTCAGCGCGTAAGAGGAAAATTGCGTATAGTGAAAATGACCATAAAGTACAGTACACACTAGAACAGGGGTCCTCAACCTACGGCCCACGTGCCACCTGCTGATTTTTTTTTTTTTTTTAATGCCAGCCTGCGGGTCCCGGCCACCGCTGAGCCTGCTGCCGGCCTGGGGTTCCGTTCACTCAGCTGCCAGCCGGGGTCCCAGCCGGCGACTCTGCTCAGCCTCCTGCCGTTCACCCAGGCCGGCAGGAAGCTGAGCAGGGCCGGTGGCCGAGACCCTGGCTGGCAAGGGGCCGGCAGCCGGAACCCCAGATCGTCAGTGGGCTGAGCAGGGCCAGCGGCCGGGACCCCAGACCGGCAGTGGGCTGAGCAGCTCAGTCTTGGGTTCCGTCCGCTGGCTCCTGCCAGCCGGGGTCCCAGCCGCCGGCCACGCTCAGCCTGCTCAGCCCGCTGCCAGCCAGGGTCCTGGCCGCCAGATCCGCTCAGCCTCCTGGCAGCCTGGGTGAACGGCAGCGCCGGCTCCAGGGTTTTTGCTGCCCCAGGCAGCAAAAAAAAAAAAAAAAAAAAAAGCCGCGATCGCAATCGCGATCGCGATCTGCGGCGGCAATTCGGCGGGAGGTCCTTCGCTCCGAGCGGGAGTGATGGACCCGCCGCCGAATTGCCGCCGAATAGCTGGACGTGCCGCCCCTCTCCCGAGGGGCCGCCCCAAGCACCTGCTTGTACAGCTGGTGCCTGGAGCCGGCCCTGGTGAACGGAGTGGGTGTTTGGGGGGCTGAGAGTGTGTCAGCACGCTGTCTTGTAAGTTCAGACCCCCCTCACCCCACCTCGCTCTCACTCACCCTGTCACACTGGCCCTGGGGCGTCTCAGCCAATACGCAACAGCCGTTATCCCTCTCGGGGAGGTGGAGTACCAGGAGCGCTCTAGCCAGGGAGTCAGAGCGCTCTACGTGCCTTGCCAATGTAGACGGGGAGTGAGGTAGAGCACTCTAGGAGGCTTTATTGCAGTATAAAGTGCAAGTGTAGCCAAGCCCTCAGTTAGGATTGGTTAGTAAAATTTTAGTATAATGATTGGTTCAGGTACTCAAATTTCACTATATAACCTGGGGTCCAGAAGGAAGTTCTTTGGGAACCAGCTCCAGGACACAGCCCCAAGATCAGAGCTGCCAGACCTCAACACTCTGCCAATGACACCGGGCAGCAACTGCAGTCCCCCAGATGGACCTGATCCTGACTGGCCATCAAGAAAAGTTCATGTGTCTTATTGGGAGTGGTGAGCACTGTCTGTGTAGCGTGTGCAGTCTGGTTTTGGTGATTGTTAATAAATAGAGGATAAGGGTATTACCATGTAAGGCTCTTTCACTGGTAAAAGGTCCTGCAAACCCACAGAGTTATGCCTGAGCCCTAGGAACAGGGCCAGGGTGGGTGCCCTAGAGTGTGTGAGTAACAGAGAATTTTGTGCGGGTAAGAGCCCTGGGGGCCTCTAAGTTACTGTGGGGCCCTTGCCACCCCTGGGGCAGCCCTGGATCGAGAGGGTGCCAAGGTGGCTGAAACCCAAATTAGCTCCCACTCCCAGCTGGGCTGTGAATTTTGGGCTTTACCTCTTAGCGGTACAACAAAGAATCTCACCTCTGGGTCCTATTCCCAACTCTTCCGTTAACATGCTGTGCGAACTTGGGCAAGTCACTTCTGTTCTCTGTGCTTCTGCTGCTTTTCCCTTCCTTCATCTGTCTTGTCTATTAAACGGTAAGCCCTCCGGAGCGGGGTCGATCTCTCACTGTCTGACTGTACACTGGAGGCCCTACGTCCTACTGTAATACAAAAACTAATGACAATGTAACTGTTCCGACCCCTCACCTGGGGGTGAGATGAAGACCGTCTTCCTTTCGGAAAGAAGTGACTTGAACAGAAGCCCCTTCCTCGGTACTGCTGGCTATGCACGGTCATCCCAAATACGAGCCAATACAGTATTCATCTCTCACCTCCACACTCCCATCTCCTGGAGGGGCTATGTATATGGCAGAACAACACTCCTCCCCCTTTTAGAGAGTTTTAAAAGTGATTATTGGAACTCTTTTCTGTCAGTCCTGCTGAAGAGCCAGGCTCCCTTACCATTGGGTCCAGCTGGACAGGGCTCAGAGAGAAAAAAAATGTAACTAAGTACCTCTACAAATGATATTAAATAGATTATTAGAATAATGTGCTGATTTAAAGGTCTGATGTTTTGGGAAAATCCAAGGCTGGAAGCAGGTGCTGTGTGTCTCATTTGAAAGCTTTCTAGTGGTATACAGCTCCTGAAAGATACCAAGATGTCAGACTTAACATGTTTCTTCTGCCCCATTCCCCTGCCCTCTCACTGCCCCTCTAAACTTCTCTACCGGCATTTCCATCTTCTGATACTTCCCAACACCCATTCCCTTCCCCACCCACCACCGGCTCCTTTCCCTCCATTTCCCAAATCTCACTTTTTGTCATTGACTTCTCTCCTCCTCTTACAGGACAAGAGGGGACGGTAGCAGTGCAGGGAGGAGAGGGGACAACGACTGCCTGCAGGGAACGTTAAAACAACAAACCGCAGTCTCACTCCAGCTAGGACCGCCGCTGCTCACCAACAGGGCAGCCTGCATGTCTACACCAGGGTGAAAAGAACCAGAATGAGTCCGATGCAGCTAATGAAAGAAGAGTATCTTTGGGGTTGGCACTGGAAGTTCTCAGCTTTATTACCCTAGTGCTGTGCTCACCCCAAACCACGTCTGCGTGTTTGCAACTGAAGGGGCTGCTGGGTCTCTGCATGAGAGATCTTGGATTGGTGATTTACTCCTCACATCTCACCAGTGACCTGAAAGACAGACGGCTGCTCCACTTGCTGGGATGGGAGCGGGGGGAACCAACAACCCTGACTTGTGATTTCACGGAAAAAGCCTCTAAGCGATCACTGTTTATTTCAACAGGGTTGCCCACAGTGGAAAGACTTTTTCATGCAGTCTCTGGTGATTCTCAGCTTGGGTTGAGAAAAGTCTGCATTGCTGTTCCCTTCTGCATCTCAATTAGGTGTCAGGACTGTTCACTACCCACCTTTGGTTAAGAACAGATGCATAGCCCATTGGCACTATTTTGGGGGCAGTTTAATGTAATGAACTCTGGTTTCCTTTAAGGATTTGAATCATAGTAAGTGGCTCTACTAGCCGCTGCTTTTTTGATTCACTTACCCTTCTTTTTTTCATACGGTCTGTGAAAGCCATTCGTTTTCTGGCACATTAATTGGTGAGACTACAGTGAGCAATGTCCTGTTAATAGATTACGAAAATGAAGTTCAATATGTGAGCCTATAACAAAGGCTGGAGGCAGGACTTAACAGAGCCACGCTGGCTCTAATTGGAATTCAGTACCAACAGTTCTAATGAACAGAGTGACAGAAATAAACAAGGTGATCAAATAAAATAAATGATTAAAACAATTGCTCTGTAACGTGGATAGTGTCTGAGAGAGTTTCCCATACAGAAGAGGTGCGTTCAAACTTTTAAATCCATTTCTCTATGACAGATCTGCTGTCGGCATTCAGACTATTATATTTTATCTCAGGCACAGATAAAGCCTGTTAGGGATAGCATAACCAGCCAGAATTGCCCCATTTTTGGTTTGGCTTTCTTGTGAGGATTCAGTGATGTAAGTAACTCATGCACATTCTTAACAATCTGCCATATATGTTTACATATATTTGAAGGTTGTCTATGCTGAAGGCCACAAGAAATCTTGCAAAACAGAAAAAAAATGACGCAAGGTCAAATTCTCTAATTCTCACTCTGGTAAAGTTCTCATTGACTTTCATGGGAGTTTTTTTCTGAGCAAGGACTGCAGGTACTGGTCCAATATAAACATTTCTGATCATCTCAGTGTGTGAAATATTCAAATTTTAGAGCTTTGCTGTTAGAACAAAGGGTTCAACTCAACATTGCTTCTCTATGAAGAGACTGTACCCAGGGCTGTCGAGAGTGGGTTCGGGCCCCGGTGAAAAATATTTTTCGGGCCCCCCAGCAAGGGCGGACTGGCTAAACAGGACCGACGAGGGGGAGGGAAGCCGGGCCCCGGGACCCCTTCTGGACTGCCGGGCCCCGGGAATTTGTACCGGCTTCCCCCCCTCTCATCAGCCCTGACTGTACCATCGTGGTGTTTGAGCCAAAGCCCCTTGAAGTCTAGAGAAATATTCCTATTGACGACAATAGGCTTTGGATCACACCCATAGTGGAGGAATACCCTATGGGCATCAAACCAAACATGGAGAGGGAGGTGTTATCCCAAAAACATCTGTGGTAGAGGGGCACAGAGGGCTAGCTGTGAGGTTGGAACGAGCATGGTGGGAGGGGGTGGAGACTGGTTGTGTATGGGGTGTGGCCAGGAAACAACACATCTCCTCCCCCTCTCCCCCAACAATAAAATCATTTCCTTAGAAATTATATGGGGTTAGAGTCTCCAGCTGTATTACTGTTTCCATGGAGACCCTTCCAAGACTGGGGTAGTGCCAAGGCCAGGGAGTCCTTGGTAAACTGGCCCCCTTTTGAACGCTAGGAGATGCATGAGGTTACTGGGAAGACACTCTCCCTGCCCCCGCCAATGGAATGACTTCATGAGGTTATGGCCTGTCCCCTCCCAGGGCATAAGTCGTACACCCCTCATGATCCAGCTCTAGCAAAAGGCAAAAGAGAAGGTAGCGCTCACGTATTCAATGAAGAGATTTGTCCAATTAATACATTTTCTCTGTGGACTCTGCCTCACTGTCTTTCCTTCTGCAATGGGGTTATTTTACAGGAATGGCCGATGTAAGCAGCAGGGAGCAGATCCTCAAGACGGTGCAAGTCGGTCTACTGACCTTGTTGGAACGACACCAACTCAGACTCCAGCCCAAGACCTGTTAAAAGCAGCTGAGGATCAGACTTCTAAAGTTTGGAGGTGGATCTGGACTCTCACACCAGGTTCCCAGTGTTTGAGGTCATTTGGTGCTGAGGGTTAGATTTGGCCCATTCAGAGAAAGGAGTCTACTCTGAAGTTTGGATCCACCTCTGAGATTCCCCATAATTTAGAGCTGCTCAGGTCTGGAGATCTGGTCCAGACACTACATTTTTCATGCAACCAAGTGACTTGTTAAATTGTTAAAGTCAGTTTTCTATTAATGTATAGACTAAGAGAGTAGTGATCTATTAGCTGACAGCCACGTTATCCCCTCATTACCATTTATAATGCCAGCAGGAGGGAGACCTGGCCATTTAAATCTGTTGTTGCTTATTGACTGTTAATGAGCAGAGCTCCGGGATGCTTTCAAAACTGAAGTGAAACTGCAGAGCTATGCAGTTATTCACCCTGTAACAGAGATGGGGCTCAAACCACATCTCTAGCCCCAAACACTCCCCTGACTTGGTGAAGTTTGGAGTTTGTTGTGACCTTAATGGCTCAGGCAAATCTCTTCTCTATAAACAAAGTTCCCAGTTTTCTAAATGTGTTGTAGCACTCAATAGATTGAGTGAGCCTGGAATGCCTTAGGAGAGGAAGACTGGAAGATCTGGAAGACTATGGCAGTGTTGGCTACCGGCCGGATAACATAATACAGTGCTTAGCACTTATGACATTTTATAGTTGCAAGGCTCTTTGCAACAATTCTCACAATTAAAGCTGGTTGGGAATTAAGGATGTTTTTAGGGAACATTTTCATAAAAAACCCCAAACTTATTTTATGTTGTTAGATCAAAATTATAAATATTTCAACCAGCTCCACTAGCAACAAACCACTCAGAGCTGGTCCGAAACATCAAACTGCCATGTGATGCCCCTGAACCTTCCCTGACAGAAGTCAAAGTGCAGGGGCATCCATGACCCTAATAATGAGGTTCCTATTCTAAACAGGAAGATGGAAGGGCTGAGAATGATGTGGGTGCCCCCCGCTGAAATCGAGGGAAGAAGGACATTGAAGACGCTCTTCTCATATTTTCTCCAAGACAAGCAAGGTCCACCTGTGAGGTAGGTCTTTCCCCCCATTTTACAGACAAGTAAACTGAGGCATTGGGAGCACAGCTGGGTGGGAAATTATATTTTCTTCCCATGAAAAAAAATCAGTGAAAGTGAAATGTTTCCTTTTTTTTTTTTTTAAATCAAACATTTTCAGTTTAAAAAAAAAATTCAGTTTCATGCTGATAAAAATTCAAAATTTGTCAAACATTTTCCATTTGGTCAAAAGCCCCATTTGTCAAAAACTGTTTCCATAGAAAATGTTGAAACCAGCTCTAGTATTGAGGTGAAGTGACTTCGCCGAAGCCACATGTGCTATGCTACTTCAGTGTGCTCTGTAGCTTCCAACGGACACTGGTGGAGGAACAGACCAGCCAGCCACATAGCATAAGGGGTCAGAGGTCACAAGTTTTGGGGTGCCCCCCTCCTGCCCTCTAAGGGTCTGTCTACTACACATTAATTAAAAAGCTGCAGTTGGCCCATCCCAGCTGACTCAGGCTCTCAGGGCTTAGGCTCAGGGGCTGTTTAATTGTGGTATAGATGTTCAGGCTGGAGCTGCAACCTGAGTTCTGGGACCCTCCCACCTTGCCCTAAGAGTCTAACTGAGGAAGTGGTAAGGGCAGCGGGAAATACTATGGTAACAGATCACTGGACTCATTTATAACAAGACAAGAACTGGGGAGCACCGGAGCACTTGATTTGGTGGCACTAATAGAGTGGGGTTGCTTATGGGAGGACACAATCTCCCAATGGCGATAGAGCCCGTTGGAAAACCCCTTTAGTAGGGGGCAAGACATATCTGCATAGAAATATTAGTCCCATGTTTATCGTTAACATTTATGTTATGGTAGCACCCAAAGGCCAAATCATGACTGGGGCCCCACTGTCCTGAGCAACGCAAAATCAGAGACAGAGGCGCAATAGGGGCCTGATCTCAGCTAGGGATGGGGATAGAACATACAATCAAACAAAGAAACAAACATGGTGGTACCGGGTACAATTTTGTTACATGTTTTGTTGTAATTGGCCTTTGAGCTCCCCCCAAACGATCTGGAGCCCAGAAAAATCCTGGTGTACAGCTAAGCAGAGATGAAACCTGACCTTTGAGTTCTACCTTTCGGCCCCAACCTTGATTAATTTGGTGCCACCTCCTTCCCTTGCGTTACTATCTTTGATCGTGGGACAGGCACATTTTGTGCCATTTCCCCCCATTAGCCTAATTCCATTTTAGTACTACCAGCGCCTGAGGAATGGATTAATGGCACGCTATTTTCTACTCTAGTAATCTTAGTCACAAAAGTGAGTGAGAGCATACAGTGAAAATGAAGATCTATCACGGCCCTGCTGGCAGAGTGATAACTCATTCTGATAGCTAACACCGGGGATGAGAACAGAAGATGAAACAAAAAAAAACCCCTCTCCTTTTTATTTTAATACCAAGAACAGAACAAAGCACATTTATGCATTCTCATAACAAAGATTATAATGAGAACAGCAACATAGTAGAATAGCATCTTATTTCAGTGATAGGGCTGTAATTTCATCGCCTGCCATAGGCACTATAGGTAGTTGGCAGTCTGACTGCGGGTATGTGTGTTTAAAATGCATGATCTTCACTCGCGCAATTTATTGCATCTTGAGATCACCTTGATGAAATTTCAAGCCTGTAACACCAGACAAGGTGCAATGCAGTCTGTTATCTAACAGCTATGTGGTATGGTTATTCGATGTGGTTACTACTGTAGCTGACTGCATTTGATATGTACATTTTTAAAACTGGTACCCGCTAGGCACTTGCTACAATGGTGTAGCAAAATTAAATTAATATAGACATGTTTATTGTCATAATTCAGTACATTTCCAGGCTCCGCAGCCTCCGTTCTGCTTCGTATTTTAGTCACACCGAAAGCTTTTTTGAACTTTGATAGGGCTAATAATGAGGGCGTATTCATTATTTCAGGAGATTTGGGTTCAAGCCTTGACTGGTGCAGAGACTTTTTGAGCAAGTCACTTTGGTCCTGATCCAAAGCCATTAAGTCAATGGGAGTCTTTCCATTGACTTTGATAGACTCTGGATCAAGTCTTTGATGTCTCCGACCATCAGTTCCCTATTAGTAAAATGAAGAGAATGATACAAGGAGTCACTATTTAGTTGGGGATTGGTCCTGATTTGAGCAGGGGGTTGGACTAGATGACCTCCTGAGGTCCCTTCCAACCCTGATATTCTATGATACGAGGACACATATTACTGTTTGCAGGGGACCTGATATGATGGTGACCATTGGGGCCATGTCAAGCCCAAGATAGGGTTCTGAGGGAGGTGGAGGGGGATAATACAAATCTAGAGATTCTGGTCAGAGATCTTACTCCATTTTTAAGAGGCTCATGTCAGGAAAAGGAAAATCCATTCCTGCCATAGCTCTCCAGAAGTCTGTGGGGCTATAGCAGGGAGGAATCTGGCCCCATAGGCCTTCTCCTCCAGCTTTATCAAAAGTGATCTGACCCCGCCAAGAATCCGGCAGCACTAACAGGCTGTTCAACATGTTTGTTATTCACTCTCTCTCCAGTCCGGGTTACTTAAGGCAATGTTTTACCCTGCAGTGATTTGCCATAGTTTCTTACCAACTGATTGCTGAATTCCTTGAGACATTGGAGGGCCAGATGTCCATGCTTTGGCATGTGACCATACTGTCCCTGCAAACTCCAGCGCAAATGAGGGGTTGCATCAGAGTTTGCATGAACATCAAGCACACGATATATCGGATGCACATGTACTTCTTGAAGTCGGAGTGTAAGACAGTTTGCAAGTGATCCTCATCAGGAAGTGCAACACTGCAGGAAAAGAGCAACTTCTGTTTATAGTATAGGCCAGGGGTCGGCAACCTTTCAGAAGTGATGTGCCGAGTCTTCATTTATTCACTCTAATTTAAGGTTTCGCGTGCCAGTAATACATTTTAACGTTTTTAGAAGGTCTCTTTCTACAAGTCTATAATATATCACTAAACTATTGTTGTATGTAAAGTAAATAAGGTTTTTAAAATGTTTAAGAAGCTTCATTTAAAATTAAATTAAAATGCAGAGCCCCCCGGACCGGTGGCCAGGACCCGGGCAGTGTGAGTGCCACTGAAAATCAGCTCGTGTGCCGCCTTCGGCACGAGTGCCATAGGTTGCCTACCCCTGGTATATGACAACGCATAGGCCCTGATCCTAGTCCTATTGAAGTCAATAGCAAACCAACTGTGCCTGTGTTTCCTCCCCCATGGCCGTTTGAAGGCACCCACTCTANGACAACGCATAGGCCCTGATCCTAGTCCTATTGAAGTCAATAGCAAACCAACTGTGCCTGTATTTCCTACCCCATGGCCGTTTGAAGGCACCCACTCTAGGCTCACCTCCCCCCCCATGCCTACACCGATATTCTCAGCAAGCCAGACTGTCTAAAAGGCTAGCATCTGTGCTTTGCTTTCTCTTCAGAGGCTAGCTGTGGACAATTATACTGTTCAGAGTTACCACACAGCTCCTTCTAGGCAAGCACATTTATGGGTGAGGTGAAAGCATTACAGAGAAAACCCATTAAAAATAATAAAAGAACCTACACACATGCTAAAAAGCTTAACGGATCACCCCAACTCCAACCTCAGGCTGTGGTAGGTGGCAGTCCTTCAAAACTACAGCTGGGTTTTCCCTGTGGTTACAGGGTTCATAACTTTCTCAGAAGCAGAACAAAGACTGGGTAGATCAGCCCCTTTCTTTAGACAGCGTGGGTCTTTGATTTTAGCGTTCTGTAATCAGCAGAGAATGACCCTCTCCTCAGGCAGTAGCTTCAAAAGGCTGGGTTTTTGCATAACCAGGGATGAGGAATTTGCATTCACCTCTCCCTAGCCCCAGGAAATCCATTTCACACCTATTGTTCCAAAAGGCCATTCTTGTCTTGCATATTTTCAATATTGTCGGTTAACTCCCAGGCCTCATACCACGTGGCCTCCCTTGAGAACAGATTTAAAGATTTTATTAAGATGATGTTAAAAAAAAAAGTGAACGGTACAGGGTTTAAGCATAGAAGTTTCTGGTTATCAGGGAATAACGTACAGATTATCGAGAGTGCAAAGTTTGGTTTAAAATCGGGTGGCATAAGGAATACATAATCTGCAATATCCCCGATTGGGGGTAAAAGGTTGATGTGCTACATACAATCCCAGCCCACAGTAATACATAAACTTTGAATTTAATACGCTTGACCCCAAAGATAATTCAGTGAGGTCTCCCAAGTATATTGCAGGATGGTGCAGGGCCAATTGCGACTATGAGTTTGATCCTGGTCCCTGTGGAGTGCAAGGGTATCTTGCTGTTGACTTCATTGTGACCAGGTACAGACATTTTGTGTCCCAGAAAATCAGCATGCTGAGGGTAAGAGGGATGGGATGGGGCTATGAACAGGCATATTTAAAGTAACAGCAAGTAACTCAAGTTTCAGAGTAGCGGCCGTGTTAGTCTGTATCAGCAAAAAGAACAGGAGGACTTGTGGCACCTTAGAGACTAACAAATTTATTTGAGCATAAGCTTTCGTGGGCTACAGCCCAACTCAAGGTTTCCTTAGCCTTGCAAGCACCACAAAGGAAAATCCAGCTTGCTTGAGAGGATTCGCCAAAGCTTAATTTGGTTTCAAATGCAGTTATCCCCTGAAAAGCAAGTCTATAAATAGTGGGAGCATAGGTTCCACGTGTGTTGTGTCTCACTGATTCCATAGCAAATGTGTTCAGTTTACAAATTGAAATTGCCAGCCCTGCTAACTCAGCCTGAGATTTGTATAAGGTTGGAAGAAACCTCCATCATCAATCATACAGGACATGCAGGCCAGTCTATGTTCTCAGTTATCCCTCTGCATCTCCACATCGTCAAATTATGCTGTTAGCAAGAGTTGTTTTCAATGGGTTTGCACCAGTGTAATGGATTGGAATTTAGTAAACAATTTTGCTGATGATCCACCAGAAGGAAGAGAATCTAGCTCACTCTCCTTTAGCTGCATGAGATTCTCCATGGCTAGCAAGAGTAAAATCCAGATTTTTGTCACTATAGTCAGCAGACCTCACTCTGAATACATATAATAGCATAACTGAGGAACAAGAAGTTGCCATTTTAATACAGTCACTTGTCAGACTCGAACCTCGCCTGAAATTAGCAATAGGTGACCCTCGAAACATTTGGCTTAGATAAACAATCAGTTTGGATAAGCATCCGAACGGTCAAAACATCTAGGACCAGATTCTCCAATGGGTGCACGTGACCCTCAGGCTACACCAACACCGTGGAATTCCCCTGCTTGCGTAGACATACTTCCACTAGCTCCTATTGAGGTAGCACAAGTATAAATGGCAGCATAGCCAGAGTAGCACGAATAGCAGCAGGGGAGGCATGCCTTAGCCACCCACGCTGAGAACAAATCAGCCTGAAACCGGGGAATACGTACTTGGCATGGCTAAGCTTCGCCTCCAGGGTCACTGCACATGGTAGTGTGGCTATGCCGCTTGTGCTAGCTTGATGAGAACTGGCGTGAGCAGGGCCGGCGCAACCCATTAGGCGACCTAGGCGGTCGCCTAGGGCGCTGCTATTTTGGGGGTGCCGGCGCCCCGTCCGTCCGTTCAATTTTGGGGGCGGGACCTTCCGCCGCTGCTGTTGGGGGCGGCATTTCGGGGGCGGGACCTTCCGCCGCCTAGGGCGCCGGAAGAGCTGGCGCCGCTACTGGGCGTGAGCAGGGGAAAATCACATCCCTAGCTTGTAGTGTAAATGCAGCCTCACTTGTTTGTGTGACTTGCATGGGCAAGTTACTACATTTGCACCTCCAATACAAGCATGGCAATGGCAAATACAAATTAGATGCACAACTACATGGCGCATTCTTCTGAATATTTGTCTGCTTGAGATGGTATCGCCGAAACCAAAAAATTTTGAGCTTTGGGAAAAGCTCAGTTAATACTTTTAAAGAGTATGATTTTGCTAAAGCTTGAATCATTGGCCTAACTCTGTTGCCACTTAAATCAGTGGAAGTGTTAGCTCAGCACTTTTGAAGTCTGTGGGATTTTCATATTCAGATTTTTTACAGCTTTGTGGTATGTTGGCAGGAAGCACAGGAGAGGCAGTATTCTTGCAGTATTTCTAGGCTGGCAGGAAGCAGGAAGTAACAAATCTTGAGAGCACACGTGCTCAGGACGTTTTTAATATTTCCTTCTTTCAGCTGGCAATACTGTAAGAGCTCCCTTTCTTGCATGATTCCAATTCTTTTCCATTATTGGTTCATTGCAGACATGGAATAAAAAGTGAGTATATACCGTATTAAAAATTCTCTAATATTTTTGGAATTCTATCACTGTTACTCCCCTCTTCCCCTCCCTCTGAAGTTTCTGGATCAATCAGAGTTTTGGCTGAAGGTGCAGGTCAGTTGTTTTATCCAAGCTGCTCATCCAAAAATCAAATGTTTCTGTAGGACGGTTCTGCAAGACAGTCTGAAGCCAGCACTGGCAGAGAGGCACAGCTACAAACCTTCATCATTATTTCAAGATAAGTCTTCCCCCCCGCAGCCCCCAGCAGACAGCCAGCACTTTGGTGGAACTATATACCACATTCAGTAAGGAAGGCGGCAGACAAATGTGTTCTTAACTGAGTGGGCACAATCCGATTTTCCTTGCTCTGTAGAATCCAGTGATTCTTATCTGCTTGAGAGCAGGCATTCCTCATAACTTGCCATCTGATAGCTATTCTATGGGCTGTGTGAAATGAGTTGTGGTCTCAGTCCATTTACTACTGGACCGAGACCCCTCTACATTACCAAAACCACCTGCATGACCCAAACCAGCTGGCAGTCACCCTTAGCTGCACTCTTACTTAGGGTATGTTTATATGGGGATAAACCCCAGAGCTGACCCAGGTCAGCTGACCCAGGCTCATGGGCTGAAAAACTGCTGTGTAGGCTCCAACCCACGCCTGGATGTCTGAGCTCTGGGGCCTGAATGTCTACACAGCAATTTTTCAGCACAAAAGTCTGAGCCCTGCAAGCCTGGGTCAATTGACCCTGGCCATGCTGCAGGGGCTTTATCACCGTGTAGACGTACCCACGGGTGATGTCTATGCTGGCCCGCAGTTCTGTGAATAGCAGTGAGAGCTGTAGCTCCCTCGTGTGGATGCTGCGCGTGCAAACTAAAAGGTGTTACCTCACATTAACGTGGTCCTGTTTGAAGAGGACTATGTTAACCCAAACTAGGAACCTCTTAGTTCACACCTGCAGCGCCCACACAAAGGGGTTACAGCACAGTACCTAAGTGCAGACTAAGAGGTTCTGAACAGCAGTATAAGCTGCGGGCCAGGATAGACACGCCCTTAGATCTTGTCTACGCTTCAAAGGTTTGCCAGTCTAACCATACACATAGCCAACCCTCCTAGTGGGGGCAAAGTTAATACCAGCAAAAATGGGATTGTGCCGGTCTAATTTATACCAGTTCCCTAAACAAAAATAAGCCTTACCAACAAAAGCACCATTTTTTGCCAGAATAACTGCATCTACATTTTTCAGAGTAGCAGCCGTGTTAGTCTGTATTCGCAGAAAGAACAGGAGTACTTGTGGCACCTTAGAGACTAACCAATTTATTTGAGCATAAGCTTTCGTGGGTTTAGCCCACCAAAGCTTATGCTCAAATAAATTGGTTAGTCTCGGTGCCACAAGTACTCCTGTTCTTTTTGCATCTACATTATGGCTTTTGTCCGCATAGAGCAGTCCCTCAGGTCAAGTTTGAGGCCTACTTGGGGGCAATGCGGGGAATTTTGCTATATACCCATTCTGGGAATAAATGGAGGATGTTAGTCTCCAGGACTGCCTTGTTCTTGACACTGTGTAATGTTTTCATTTGCTTGGATCAGTTCCTCCTGCTGGAGCACCTCTGTACCAAAGAAGTTACTCTAATCAGAGAGATTCAAGTGGATGAACACACTTTGCTTGTATATAAGCAACAACTTGTAAAAAGAACAACAAAGCAACTGACATCATCAGCGTTTCTGCCAAGATCTATCTGCTTCTATGTTCAGTTAAAGAAGGGCGTCCAATTAGCGTTAGTTGTGCCATTTCAAGGGTATTACCCTGCTATACATATTTCAAGCTTACTAAGCTATTTGAGGGCATGCCTCTTCCCATTCCTCCTCAAAACACACTTTGTCAAAGAGGACTTTAAACCCTAACTCACCCCCGCCCCTCAACTCACATTGGGATTTAAAAAACAAAACAAAACAAAAACCCACCCATAGAATTACAAGACTCATGGGTAACCCTCTTCTTTGTCTGTAGGGTATTGATTTAAACCATCAGCTCTTCAGGGCAAGTACTTTGGCTACCTGTTTGTGAAGGACCTACCACTTGGGGTGGGGGTGGGGGTGTGGAAGAGAAGGGGGAAGGACAGAAACTTGAACGAAGGTGTGGTGTGTGTGTTTCTGGCCTTGCTATCTAGATTGCAGTGTTTGAGTTTCGGCAATCGTTTGGACAGAGATAGCATTCACATTCATATCTATAACGCAGGAAAGGCAAGTTCCTTTTAATAAAAAAAACAAGCTCATATGCAGGATTTGATTTCAGGCATGACTTGCATGGGGTAGCCATATTCTATGTAATTCTACTGGCTCAAACCTCAGTGAGTGGGCATGACAGATCCTTTTCTGCAGCTCTGCCAGCATCCTGTCATTGGTGTGCCTCATTTGCAAAATCCTCTGGTACCACAGGGAACTGTGCGCTTGGCACTGACCACGTAAAACGTAGACGCTCCATGACACTATTTGATTACATACCCTGGTTCTGATTCCCCTACCATTCTCCACGAAATATGCCAGCCCAAGTTATCTGCTTGTGACTGCTGATATCAATAGTGTTAAGCTAGTAGAGAATTAGGCCTATGTGATATTGCTTCACTGTCAATACTGTTACCATTGGGTTGGTGGGACTAATGGGACTTAGCGTGATATTTTGCCCTCAATACATCCCAGTCCACTGAGATCTCTTCCTTTCCCCCCCATTTCATTAAACTTTATTTTTCACTCGAGTGGGGTTTTATAGCATTTTGTGTACACGCTGCTCAGAGAAGCTGCTTGATACTGCAGAAAAGAAGGAGCACGGCCTCTCGGAAGGAATTCCTTGGGGCCAGACAGTTTGACTGTCACTCCCTCACTTCCGCTATTTTAACATGTCCTCCCTACGGCGGTCCGGGACTTCGGCGGTGGGGGGTCCACTCCGCATCTTCTGCGGCACTGAAGGACGCCCCCGCCACTGAAATGCCACCGAAGACCCCGGAGCGGCCCCCCCGCCCCTGCCGCCGAAATGCCGCCGGAGCGGACCGCCACCGGGTGAGCCTAAGGCACGGGGCCCTCTTAGGCACGGGCGCGGGGCCCTCTTACCCACAGGGCCCAATTCTGGGGAATCGGGGGAATTGGCCTAAAGCCGGCCCTGCTCCCTAGACAAGCACAGAAGGATTTGTACCCCACTAGGGGATTAATGCAGGATGCCCTAGGCACTGGAATATCTTCCTGGCTCCCTTAGAGTCCAATCCAGTGCCTGTTGAAGTGAGTGGGAGTCTTTCATCGGGCTATCACCCTCCAGGATTAGAGATTAGGTCATGTGATGAAACCTCCAGGAATAAACCCAACCAAAATTGGCAGCCCTAGTTCAGTTGATTTCAGTGGAGGCCAGAACTGCCCTTTTGTGGCCCAACCCCCCCATGTACTTAGATCAACTGGCATGGAGAATGCCTAGGGGGGAGGGAAGCCAAGAGACCTCCCAGACCCAGAGAACTCAGAAGCAGTTGGGAAAGAAACAACTTCCTGCCTCTTGCTCAGCCAGACCCCGACAGGCCGTATTGGCTCGCCTCTCCGCACCCGGAATCTGCTTCACTGAGACCGTTGGCAGCTGCAGGGTTGAAGGAGCCCCTGGCTCTGCAGAGGACTAAGCCGGGCACTGCTGCCCAAGAACCAGCCCTGCAGCGTCCTGTGCTGTATACAGAGTTATACACTGAGGGGTTGGAGTGATTGGCCTCGGATACAAGAGCTAAAAAGCAGGAAATGCTCCAGAACCAGAGGGCCAGACTCGAACTAGATTGAGGCAAGGAGGCGCTCAGCTGAAGGGGAGAGCTGAGAAGCCTCTCCCGCCCCTGCCCTGGGCCTAGTGACGGTTCCAGTTCCAGCCAGAGGACTGTGCACGGCTAGCGCTGAGAGCAAGACAAGTTTCCCCAAAGGAAGCCATGGACCAGCCCTGCCCTTCACACCGGTGCTCAGTGCACACCTTAATCACAGGATGTTTAATGGGCCAGTCTACCCCCTGCTCCTTGAAGCACTGGGTCAAATTTACAGTTGCCCGACAGCCCCGTTGTGCCAGGGCCATAAACTCCCACTAACCCACTTAACGGACCTTATACGTCAGGCATAGATACAGGTCTGCACAGTCTCCACAGGAGCTGGTCGAATTCAGGAGTAGAATGGAGGCCAGATGAGGCGGCATGGTTGGGGCACTGTGCCTCACCAATTCACCGCCGCTGCAAGCCCCATAGGGTGTGTCTATACTGCAGTGAGACACCCATGGCTGACCCATGCCAGCTGACTCAGGCTCACGGGGCTTGGGCTAAGGGGCTGCTCAACTGCAGTGTAGACATTTAGGCTCAGGCTGCAGCCCGGACTCTAGGACCGTGTGAGGGTTCCAGGGCTTGGGCAAGCATCTACATTGCAGTTAAACAGCCCCTTAGCCTGAGCCCCGTTGTTGGGTAGGAAAGGTTACATAGTCACCATTTTGGATTGGTAAAAGGACAACTTGTCCTCCATCTTGGCATCCCTTCTCCTTCAACTTTCGGTGCCAAAACAAGGAAAAGGCGGGAAAGATAGCGTCTGCTGGCAGCAGAATCTGCCTAGCACCAGAGAGTGCATATAAGGGAGGTCACCCTCTCAGGGGTGCTGTGTCTCTGCATGCTGTGAAAGCAAGCCATCCCAGTGACGCATAGAAGCCCTCCCACGGAATAACAACCTTGCTAATAGCTAGAGCCCTGAGGTAATAGGACTTGAGGTGAACCAATAACATCTACCAAGGTTGCCTTGACTTACCTCCACTCACCTGTTCCATCATCACGTGAGCTAGCGTTCGCATTCAGCACACAGGACGACGAGATCAAGAATAGAAGACAGAAGACACCATACTGAAGATCTACTTACCTGTCACTGAAGTTCCCGAGGTCTGGTTTCTGTTTTGTTCCTGTTCCTGGCACCTGTCCCTGAGACCCTGGTTCCCGTCTGTGTTTCTGTTCTCCTGTCCAGTGTCTGCAAGATATGGTATAGTCCTTCTTGTTTAGTCCTCTGTACCCCATTGTGTATAGGGCAGAGATCAAGAATAGAAGACAGAAGTGCCAAAGGTGGCACGCGAGCTGATTTTCAGCGGCACTCACACTGCCCGGATTCTGGCCACCGGTCCGGGGGGCTCTGCATTTTAATTTAATTTTAAATGAAGCTTCTTAAACATTTTAAAAACCTTATTTACTTTACATACAACAATAGTTTAGTTATATATTATAGACTTATAGAAAGAGACCTTCTAAAAACGTTAAAATCTATTACTGGCAGGCAGAAGCTTAAATCAGAGTGAATAAATGAAGACTCGGCACACCACTTCTGAGAGGTTGCCGACCCCTGGTATAGGGTTTGGGACTCTGGGGTTCACTTCCATTTACATCATTTGTGATAACAACTGAGCTGTTATTGTGTTATCTTAGTTTGCAGGGAGTCCTAGCCTGTTCTTAAATAAATATCACCTGTTTGCAATCTCCGTCTGCCCTTGTCTTGACCACACAATTACCAACGATAGATGTGGAAGAGGTAGAACACTGCAGATAGCCCATCTTCTGTAAAGTAAACCAAGTTCCAACTGTCTCGGGCTAACACCATGAGCCTGAGTCAGGTGGCACGGGCCAGCCACGGGTGTCTAATTGCGGTGTAGACAGATCCATAGCGATTAGGGCAGCAAGGAACGCGGTTTAGGACAGCCCTTGTGGAGTGCGAGCACACGGGGGACAACGTAGGATGTGTGTGTGAATGAGGCAGATGCTGCCACCCCGCAGTCTCCACAGTAACTGTTGCACTAGTAGGGCTGTGAATATTCCCATCCCACCCCGAGGCCTGGGCGAGTTCTCTCACACAGCTCAAATACACACTCTCCCACCCCTGCCCCACATCACAGACTGTGGTTCTTTACACACCGGTTTTCCCCTAGGCAGTGAGGCCTCTTTTAAGATGAGCAATAAAGGGCACTAAGAGTGACATCCAGGGACGCTAGCTGGGAAAGAGCGGAGTCCCCCTGGCTTTGACACAAATCAGGTTGTGAATTAGAGTGGAGCAAAGCACACACAACCGAAAGAATAAAAGTGGCCCTTTCCTCTCTGTATTTACTATACTAATAAAAAAAGCCTCATAGCAACTGGCTGTAATGTAAATCTACTTTAAGGAGTAACTGCTGCACTGGGGATCATTAAAAAAACCCAGCTCTGTCATTAAACCTTGGGGTTGGGAGATTGCTCAGATGATTAGTTTTACATGAGGCTGCACAGAGGGTTGTTTTGCAAAGCCACACAGCTGAGGGGGTTGCATGGACAACTTGCTAAGGGAGTTTACTCGGATTTCCTAGGCAAAGGCATCGTGTCCCAGAAATAGGAATGGCTGGCTTCCTAGGCCAACTCGCATCAAATGGCACTCCCACCAACACCAGGATTTCCATCCCTTTGCTTCAGGGCTGAGTTCTATTTCTCCACCCCAAAACAATTCCAAATAAAGCCAAGAGATGAACCAGCTCCTGTGTCCTGCACCAGCCTATCTACTTCCTGCACATCTTACAGCCTCCTCCCCCAAGTTGCTCATTGGCCTTTTATCAGAGTACCAAGGGGTCTGCAGGCTCTGACCCATGGCTCTAGTACAGTGGTTCCCAAACTTGTTCCGCTGCTTGTGCGGGGAAAGCCCCTGGCGGGCCGGGCCGTTTACCTGCCGCGTCCGCAGGTTCGGCCGATCGCGGCTCTCAGTGGCCGCGGTTCGCTGCTCCAGGCCAATGGGAGCTGCTGGTAGTGGCACAGGCCGAGGGACGTACTGGCCGCCACTTCCCACAGCTCCCATTGGCCTAGAGCAGCGAACCGCAGCCACTGGGAGCCGCGATCGGCCGAACCTGCGGAAGCGGCAGGTACACAAACCGGCCTGGCCCGCCAGGGGCTTTCCCTGCACAAGCGGCGGAACAAGTTTGGGAACCACTGCTCTAGCACATAAGGGTATAGCACCCATGGCTAGAGGTTGAAGCTAGACAAATTCAGACTGGAAATGAGACATACATTTTTAAGAGGGAGTGTTAATAGTCATTGGGCCAACTTACCAAGGGTTGCTGGGGATGCTCTATCACTAGAAAGGGTTAAATCAAGATACTCTAGTTCCAACAATAATTAATAGCAAGAACAAATTCACTGGCTTATGTTATCATAGAATCATAGAAGATTAGGGTTGGAAGGGACCTCAGGAGGTCATCTAGTCCAACCCCCTGCTCAAAGCAGGACCTAATCCCTTATACAGGCAATCAGAGGAGATGAGCACAGTATTCCTACCCAGCCTTTTTATTTAAGAACCTGATGCCCAGATTCAGACCTGGGAGGTAGCTAATTACACACAGGTGAGGCTGAGCCTGCCTGATCGGAGCGCCCATCAGGATTCAGCCATCCGGTTGGCTGCAGCTGTGCAGAATCAGTGTTCTCTGCCACACTCATCTTTGCACTGCAGGTGCTTTGTGTTTTGCAGTTAGGCTGTAAACATTGGGTTTGGGGGCTCCTTTCCCTCTCCAGTTGCACAGACCCTGGGGCATGCTGTCAGTGCCTTGTCATGGAACAGTTGTGTGTGTACCAATAAAAGAAATCAGACCCATCATCTGGGAGTCAGCTAATTAGTCGCAGCTGGGAAGCCTAACGCCTTTAATGGAGGTAACAGTCCCTCTCTCTGTTTTTGGGGCATCTGCCTTTAATTTACTCTGTATCAGGCATTTTTAAAAGTGTCTGTCATCATAGTAGCCAAGTTCCTGGGGTACTGCATTCAGCGCTTGTTCCAGCACCTGCTGCTGTAAAGGGATAGTCTCTTGTTGATTTGAATGGGCATTGGACCAGGCCTAGAACTTTAATGGTATTTAGGCACCTGGTTCCCATTAATTTAAGTGGGAATTAGGAACCTAAATAAATGCCTCTGAGGCATTAGCCCTCCATTTCTAGCACCATATTACTGGAAAAGTATTGAGAAATAGAAGGGGGCTCAGAGGCTCACAATAAAAATGATGAGGGGCATTGGAGGGATGGTTGAGGAAGGGTTAAAAGTGCTAAATTTGTATGTCTCACCTGAGTGACAGTTAAACCCTGGCCTGTGTGAGTTCCTGATATATGGCCTCATTCTGATTTCATAAGCATTGGTGTAAATCAGGAGATGCACCACTGAAATAACCAGTGAGATCAGAATCAGGCCTCTAGAGCTTATCTGTCATTACCCTTCTTCAAAATATCAGTGTGTCTCCCCGTTGTCCAGTACTGCATTATTCCCAGTAGCGGCGCCAGCTCTTCCGGCGCCCTAGGCGGCGGAAGATCCCGCCCCCAAAATGCCGCCCCCAACAGCGGCGGCGGAAGGCCCCGCCCCCAAAATTGAACCGACGGCTGGGGCGCCGGCGCCCCCAAAATAGCAGTGCCCTAGGCGACCGCCTAGGTCGCCTAATGGGTTGCGCCGGCCCTGATTATTCCCCATTTAAAAGGAGTCAGCATCCAGGATGAGTGATTTGCAGAAGAAAGGGGACAAAGCCCTATTAAGGAGGGGCTGTGGTATGTGCTTTGAAAATCCATGCCTTGGTGCAATCCAAAAGCAAAATATTTCCTTTTCTAAAGTATCTTCATGAGCCAGGGATAAGACTTCCTCCTTATAGGAATGGTTTAGCCCCAAAGTGCATAACCTTTGCAGAATTGTAGGCTGTATTGGCGTCTTACCAGTAGCCCAGGACTTTCACTTTATTTGCATATGTATATGACACTGCACCCCATATTCGTCATAGAAATATTGTTATGATATGAATATGGCATAACTAAGATATGTTTTATGCAAGCTGAGTCATGTGAGGTATCATTGGGAAGGTTATGATCTACTGAATGTGTTTATCCATTTTGTATGCATGTAACATTTCTGTATCTGAGGCGAGAAATATTGATTATGTAACAATTATAATTGTGTGTGTATTTGGGGGAGGGCCCACCAGACAGTATGCAATCAGCCTCAATGGGCCATTAGGAAGAACAATAAGAATTGGAAGATACTAATCTCCCACCTTCCTGAGAGGCTCATGGGGTTGATGGTTTGACATTACAGGGTCAGGTGATCGGGTCACCTGGTACTAGACCCCCATCTTGGGCTTTCAGTGTTTTTCCATTAAGAAGGCATGGGGGGGGTCAGACTGGGAAACAAAAGATTCCCACCTTATTGTAAATTCTACTTAAGGCTGGGAAGTAAGTCAATCAGGACTCTTCTCCATTGCCTCCCCATCCAAGAAGGAAGATTGCTAAAAACACCTGAAGGGAAAGGCAGGTGCTGACTCCAGGCTGAGACAGGGGTCTAGGCTGTGAAGAGAAATAACTGGAACCCTAAGCTACAGAAACTCTACAACCTGCCTAAAACAATATTTAGGGTGATAAATTACATTTTGCAACCTGTTTCTTGAGTGTATTAAGCTTAGTTTGTGTGTTTTGTTTTATTTGCTCAGTGATCTGCTTTGTTCTGTTTGCTATCCCTTATAATCACTGAAAATTTAGTGAGTTTGTACCCAGCACTTCACTTGTATTTTCAGGACTGCAGGAAAAGGCTCATCAATGGCACTGCTTCTCTGAAATCAACTTCCTGCTGTCTGGTTTCACCTATCAGATACTCACTCCCATGATGGGCTCAACACAACACCCACCAAAATCAGTGGCAAAAGCTCCCATTGATTGGAATCAATCCCTGCAGGATGGTGGGTTGCGGCCTTCGACAGTTGCTGTGTTTTGCTCAGATTCATTCATAATAAAGTCTGCTTACAAAGATAAGCACTCTCAAAGAGGTTGGCACAAACAGCAGCCCTCTTCTAGGACTCCAGCTGTTTGTTGCTTGGCAGGATTTTAATAAGGTTGCTTTGTAAAACATTGTACATCCCCCTCCGAAAGGAAGCTGGGTTAAAATGGTACCTCAGAGAGGTGTCTCTGCCCCTGGTGCCTCCCAGTGCTACTGCTTAGGTGGTGCAGCTTGGATGGTACATCTTGGGTGGTGCGCCACCCCTTGGTCAGGGCTGTGTCTATGGGCACAAGCTACCCTAAGGAAATCCCATTGCTAACTGCCATGAATTCATCCCCTCCCCTGAGTCGTTCCACTGGTTTACAATAATGAAAACCCTTTTGCTCATGTTAGGTTGTGTGACCTGTTACCAGACTAGTTGTCAGTGTGCCTTCAAAAGTGAATATGAAAAAGCAAAAGACTGTTCTTCAAAATTAGCCTGAGCCTTCACACAAATTCACGATCCTCTGTGTCCATGGATATAATTAATTAAAATGAAGAAAAATTTCCCTTTGGAATTCAATAAATTGACCATGATTTATTCAGAGACAACAGCTATGTTAAACTGGAGTTAAGGATGAGAGTATATATCCGTTATTTAAGGGCAAAAACATTACAGGGATGTTGTACGTATCCCCCAAACAAGCATTACAAACCTAGGAAATTGTCAGTAAATAAACCTAATGGAAATCCAGAACACATTATGGTAAGAAACTGCATAGTTAAGGCACTCAAATAGCTTTTACTCCAACCTCTAGTGACATAGTGAGGGGGAAAAATCTGTATGACTTTAAAAATCAGGCTAATCTAATCTGGGACTATAAACCCTATTATCCACTAATCATCAGTGCACAGTTACTGCATGGTGTCACAGTCAGGGGCACCCATTTTTGTTGAAGTCCGTGTGGCTTCATTCCCTTTAGGAACCATTGGAGGCAGTGGCCATTTTGAAAGTGGGCATCTTAATGGCAGGGGCCTGTGGTCTCAGTCTCAGTGAGAACAACAGGAGATGGCAGCCATTTTGAATGGTGGAATTTTCTAGAAGAACATTGTTTGTCAGCCACTGAGGTTCCCCGGCTGATGAAGAAATTTTCCGTTATGAAGAAAAATGGCAAAAAATAAAAAAAGACTCACTCCTACAAAAAATGTCTTTGAAGGTAGCCAATGCATGAGATTGTAGTGAGTTTTTAACTACACAAGGAGTTAGATGAGTCTGCATTATTCTCTTATTAAGATCATTCAGGACTAAAAATGGTCTGCCACAGGGTGCCAATTTTCTTAAAGGACGCTTTTTCAAATAACTCCTAAACTCCTTAATCCATTTACTTATAAATTTGCAGAAAATTCGTTCAATGTTCCAAGAGTAAGCACTGCAGTGGTGAAGAGGATATTGTATGTTCTTCATATGTAACAAACTAGGGGAATTCTTGCTTCAAGAGCAAAACTCAACTGAACCTTAACTATGGAACCGTGACCAACACTTCCATAATAACGTCACCTGATAGAAATCTCTAGCGCTAATGCCAAACGCGGAGACCTGTTCAGAATATGAAATATGCCATTTTTTCTTACTTATGTTAGCTGATGTTGCCCATGTTTGAATACTTATGGTCAGCTAGAAATGACATTGTAATTCTCTCTTTTTATAGCATGCCAAAGTTTTCATCTTGGTCATTATAAACCACAGTGCACAACAGATGGCTAATTGAAGCCATATGATTCTATTTGATCGCAGCATCCTTCTTGGTTATTTAAATATTTTTTTGGTAAACCGTATTGTATTTCACATTTAAACACCATTAGACTACATGCATCAATTTTGCCACTGGGCATATGCAGCAGCGTCCCTCAGGACATGACCTTGGAATTTGATGTTGTCCCATGGGAGCTTTGTTTCCATAAGATATTACTGAATTAGTATGCTTGGTGAAACCTGATAGGCAGGCTTTCGAATGACTGGGACTACTTTCCTAAACTTCACTAATTATCTTAGTTTAATAGTAATAAATGGTCACCATTGCAGAAAAGACTCATCTCCTCACCAAGCATCAGTGGAATCCTTAATCATAAAACATTGATTTTTGTCATCTATCTATTTACATGTCCATAATATAGTTTCTTGTTGCATTGTCTATTACAAGCAGTGACTCAGCTAACTCCACAATGTGGGCACAATAAATTAGGGCCCAGTTCTGCTACCTTTAGTCATATTGGGCAGGATTGTGAACCCTTTGTACCCACCGGTGAGAACTTATTTGCATATGAGTAGTCCCATTGGTATCAATAGGGCTACCTACTTGTGAGAGTAATTGTTAGCCACTGGAGTTAAGGGCTCACAATTTTATCTCACTCTGCAAATAGTCCTGCAGAAATCAAGGAGACAGACTACTCATGCAATAAGATACCACTGGATGGAAAATTAAGAGAATATGGCCTTACATCCCTGATTTGAACTGAAAACGTATAAACCTGTGAATCTCACTATGGGAGGCAAATTACAGTTCAGAACTAAACTGCAGTAGTTCACGAGAATGGATGAATTCATAGATAGCCTAACAATCTTTACAGGAGACAGGTTGTTAACCAGTGGTTTCCATGGCACTACTGTAAGACTACTACTACTATTAATAGTAATTAGTTAATTTCACAGTGAAGATTTTCATTTGTCAACCTTTCAGCTGTTTTTCATGAAAGTAAGTGTTCCTATTCATTGAGATCCTAATTGTGTGCCCCAAAATATCATGCCACAATGGGAACTGAAATGCAAACATACATTAAGAGACAGTTGCTTCCATCATTAGCTATAAACTGCAAGCCTCAGCTTCAATAGGAAAGCTGATCAGTGTTTGTGATGCTATCAGGTCCAGAACAATCTTATAAAAAAGAAGCTATGGGCTGATCTCAAGCCCCATATTTTGCAAGCCTGACAAATGCCACCAGCATAATAAAACCTACAAAATACTAATAAACAAGGTTTCCCTGGGGGGGAGAGAGAATTTCTGTCCTCTCCCTTTCCCTCCAACCCCCTCTTCTCCTGCAGGAAAATTTAGTGGGAAGCCAAGATTTACAGCTTTAATTATGAACTTTAGCACAAGCAGTCATTCTGTAAATATTCTCGCTGGGGAAATGTAGATTGGAATATCAACATACGCAGCAGTGCATGCAACTGTGTCTTCAGTTAATTGTGTCTAGTTCTGGTCCTTTATAAGTTGATTTCCTAAGAAGGGACTTGCTTCCCACCTACCACTGGTGACAAGCAAGCAAGCAAGCAAACAAAACTTCATCTGTCTTTTGCTATGTTATCTAATAGAACAGCAAAGATTAGCCTTCTTCCAGCTCACACCCCTTCATTAAACACACTGAGCTCTTTATGGTAGCAAAATCAAAATGTTTTACACTTTTAAAAATTGTTCATTTGTTTCCCTAACCGGCCCTCTTCATTTTTACCCACAAAGCACAGCAGGAAAACTACTGACAAGATTATTTTAAATCTGTTAGTTTGCTAATAAACTAATGTTCTAGGTCAGAAATTACTGATTGTTTCCTTTAGGCAAATACAATTCACTCATGCACTGATTTGCTCAAAAACACTTCAGACTGCGTTGACTGGCAGAAAGACCTGAGATCCATATACATTTAAACATGACCTATACTCTGCTTAGAAACATTAATGTCAAATAAACAATGGCAATGCAGGTGTGCACCATTGCACTGCTGTTTGCTTTTGCTTTCAGGGGGCTAGTTTAGGCCCCAAAATAAAAGGACGGGGTGTGCAATGGCATATTTGCTTGTAGTATATTGCTCAGGCACTAGATGTTGCTGTGTGCTTGCGTGATCCCTGGTTAAAAAAAAAGCAAACAAAGTAGGAAACAAAGCAGGAACTCGAGCTCTGTGGAAGCCTGTTTGTGTCCATAGCTGTTTTTGTTTTTAAATGCCTCCAAGGGCCTGTGATTCCACATATTACAAACAGGGCAGAGCTTTCTATGAACTACGAAATATTTCATTGGCAAGATATTTTTAGCTCCTCCACTGCAGACTCTCGGAGGGGATGTCTGCATTGCAATAAAAAACCTGTCTCAGAGTCTGGATCAGTCAGTGGGGCTCGGGCTGTGAGGCTAAAAACAGCAGTGTAACTGCTCAAGCTTGGGCTGGGTCCGGGGCTCTGAGACCGACCCCGCTCCCCCCCGATGGGTTTCAGACCCCAGGCTCCAGCCCGAGCCCAAACAACTACACTGCAACTTTTAGCCCCACTGCCCAAGTCCCGTGAGCCCAAGTCAGCTGACTCACGCCAGCCACAACTGTGCCATGGGTCCTTTATTGAGGTGTAGACATACCTAGAGACACCTAGAGTGGGTAGAGAAGTCCAGGCAGGGAGGAAGAAGAGCTGCCTATAGACGTGAAACTCAGCTGCAGCCTCCTACCAGCTCAGTGAGGAGGGGGAGAGAGAGACCCTCTACTGCTAGTATGCTGCATTGAAACTACCTCCCCTACTGAACAAGGACAACAACTGATTTGAAGCCCGCAAATGGGAAGCGACACAAAAGTGCAAAGTATTAGAATCATGAGCTATTTCTGAAACACATCTTTCATAGTATTTATGACTCTTTAGATACAGTTGAAAAGGAGACTGATTGAATGCACAGCGGTTCCCTATAGAATCTAGATGGGCCGATAACATCCCAGAATATATTACAAGAATGCTATGCCCCCCAGGGCAATGTGGAAGTGTATCTGATCCTCAGGACAGAGGCAGAAAAGAGCCATTTGCCTGCATACAGAGGACAGGGAGTTTCATGATGTCACGTCTGAACTTACCAGGTTTTCAAAGAAATTATCCTTAACATCAGTCCTAAAATATATTACCATTATGGTGTTTACTGATTTCTCTTCAATGGCAAATGCCAGTCTAAACTCCGCTAGCTTCATTCCCGTGTCCAGCAATCTGATTTAGAAAAGGTAGCTTTTGAGTTTCGAGGGCTCCAAAGTTTGACGATTTTCTCCCAGAAAAACTGGATTTTAAAACTTGTAATAGAGACAATTGCAGTTTAACAGCTTATTTTAACCACATTCCTTTTTTATATGAAGAAACTGGTGAATAGTGAATAAAATGTAATGCTAAACCAGTATTCTTTAAAAATGGACTGCAGAAGGCAACAAGGATGCCTTTTCCCTGCTCTATTTTGCAAAAATCAATCATTGTGCCATGTTATTGTACAAGTTAGAGAGGTTATCCCATGGTGTGGGGCCTTCCGGGACTCTATTCTGGGACACTTGCTTTGTACTTTTTATATGATGCTGCTGCTTTTACTGTAATCACTTTGCCCTTCTTTATTAATGCTATGACGATACTCAGCTTTACCTTTTCATTTCTATTTCTGTACAGTAGCTAGGGCTGACATGGTGCTTGTGTCTGTCTTACCAAGTTCAGCAATGGAGCTCAGATTATTTTAACCATATATTTTAAGTGACATATCACTTCTGGGTGTCGCTTTTGATGGAGTCCCATTACTCTTGAGATGGCTGTGGGTATGGTGATTAACCTTGAACCAGTTCTGTCACTGAAAGGTCACGTTATTCCTCTAACCTGCTTTTTCTCTCACTCTCTCATAAACATTTCTCGACCAAAACCTTGGTAAGGGTGTTATCCTCCAGAAGGTACAAGACAGCAAAGAGAATATAAGCCCTATTACAAGTGGCACTGAAGGGATTCATCTTTTGTACAATGAGTGCAGCTACCGCTTTTGAATCTGGAGGGTCCCTGATTACATGCCAGCAGAGACAAAGCTGTCTGCAGAGACTCACATTGGGGTGAAATTCACCTCTAAGCAGACATCAGCACAAGACCCATACACCATTTATGGCCCACTTAAGACCTATTTTGAAGACTTAAATGGTGCCTAAGGAGTGGACAAGGGCAAATTTCACCTATCAGGGTTGTCTCTGCCTGATGTGCAGATGGCAGCCCTTGCATTGGTTAGAGTACTTTACAATGGCATCTAAAATGCCTTGCACATTGGATGGAAGGCTCTGTACACTACAACAGTAGGTCATGTATGTATTTACAGACACTGTGGCGAACAAGAAGGTGGTCCCTAGACAAAGCCATTCAAGATGTAATGTGCATGGGACACCAGCTCACCAGGCATCTTAAAATCAAAACTGCAGAGTTTAAGAGCCATCGTGGTCCGATGGACAACACAATATTCTGAAAAATGAAAGATTTGGAGGTAAGGCCTTGAGAGAGGGGACCATGTAAAAGAGGTTGATCAGTGTGTGACACTACACCTCCTATTCTTCATAGAGATATTGTTATGATATGAATATGGCATAACTAAGATATATTTTATGCAAGATGGGTCATGTGAGATATCATTGGAAAGGTTATGATCTNCAGGGTGTTATCCTCCAGAAGGTACAAGACAGCAAAGAGAATATAAGTCCTATTACAAGTGGCACTGAAGGGATTCATCTTTTGTACAATGAGTGCAGCTACCGCTTTTGAATCTGGAGGGTCCCTGATTACATGCCAGCAGAGACAAAGCTGTCTGCAGAGACTCACATTGGGGTGAAATTCACCTCTAAGCAGACATCAGCACAAGACCCATACACCATTTATGGCCCACTTAAGACCTATTTTGAAGACTTAAATGGTGCCTAAGGAGTGGACAAGGGCAAATTTCACCTATCAGGGTTGTCTCTGCCTGATGTGCAGATGGCAGCCCTTGCATTGGTTAGAGTACTTTACAATGGCATCTAAAATGCCTTGCACATTGGATGGAAGGCTCTGTACACTACAACAGTAGGTCATGTATGTATTTACAGACACTGTGGCGAACAAGAAGGTGGTCCCTAGACAAAGCCATTCAAGATGTAATGTGCATGGGACACCAGCTCACCAGGCATCTTAAAATCAAAACTGCAGAGTTTAAGAGCCATCGTGGTCCGATGGACAACACAATATTCTGAAAAATGAAAGATTTGGAGGTAAGGCCTTGAGAGAGGGGACCATGTAAAAGAGGTTGATCAGTGTGTGACACTACACCTCCTATTCTTCATAGAGATATTGTTATGATATGAATATGGCATAACTAAGATATATTTTATGCAAGATGGGTCATGTGAGATATCATTGGAAAGGTTATGATCTACTGAATGTGATTATCCTATTTGCATGCATGTATCATTTCAATATCTGAAGTTAGGAATATTAACTATGTATCAATTGCAAAACTCTTTGCACGTGGGGAACTNAGGAACAGAAGTAGCCATTGCACATCAGCTGGCAGCTCCCAAGGGGGTTTCTGTGATCCAAACCCTCACAAAACCATTAGGGAGAACAATAGGACTTTGAAGATGCTAATCTCCCTCATTCCAAGGAAGTTTCCTGGGATGCTGCTTTAACACTGCAGGGTCAGGTGATCATGTTACCTGGTACTGGACACCATCTTGGACTTCTAGTGTTTTTCCACTAAGCGGGGGGTGGGGTTCAAACTGGGAAACAAAGGATTCCTGCCATATACAAATCCTATTTAAGGCTGAGGAGTGAGTTAAACTTGGTTCATTCTTCACTGAATCCCCACCCAGGATGACAGCTGGAAACATCTACGAAACAAAAGGGAACGGGGGCGGGGGGTACTGAACCCGGGCTAGGAATGGTGTCTGGCCCGTGAAGGATATACCTGGAATTTTAAGCTGCAAGCAAGAGCAGTTTGTCCTCAAGAAATCCTGCAACCTGCCCAAAACAACATTTAGGGTGAGAAATTACTATTTGTAGCCAATGTCTTTAGTTTATTAAGCCTAGTTTGTGTGTTTGTTTTATTTGCTCAGTAATCTGCTTTAATCTGTTTGCTAGCCCTTATCATCACTTAAAATCTACCCTTTGTAGTTAATAAACTTGTTTTTTGTTTATTCCATAACGAGTTTGTGTAATTCCTAAATGGAGGAGGGGGGCCAAAAGCTGTGCATATTTTCCTCCACAATGAGGGAGGGAGTGGATTTCATGAGGTTACGCTGCACAGTTTTCTGTGCAGCGCAAGACAATACAATTTTGAGTTTACTCTGCAAAGGGGGTGTGCACTTGAATATGGGGCAATCCCTGAGCCGAGTCTTCCCGCACAGAGTGGATCTCAGTGTCTGTGTCTTTCTGCAGCTGGGTGTGTCCCTACCTGTGTGTGTGCTGGAGGAGGCTTGAGGGCCTGGCACAGCAGGACAGGGTGAGGGAGCCCAGGCTGGTGGAACGGGTGGGCTCAGTGGTTCCTCAGTACATCGGGTGGCACCCCACATAGGGGGGGGTGAACCCGTCACACAGTGCATATGGTACAGTAACAGATGGAAGCTGGATTTGACTATGGGAAGAAGGAAAGGGTATATTTGTAGACCAGAGTAAAAAGTTACAACAGATATAATAGGCACCATAAAATAGACAGCTGCCTATAATATAATAGAGGTAGAAATAGATGTAAGAAACAGATTGTCAGTGGTGGAAGCTTAGCACTCAAACGTAGATGGGACAGAGTGTCGTCATGGCCATGGGAGATACATGGATCATTGCCTCTTGAAGTGCAACATTGGTTGGAAGTGGGAAGGAGACATGTAAGCTACAGTGAATCCACTTTGGGCAGATCACCCATGGATTTGGGAGCTTGAGAAGGGCAGGGTAAGACCCAGGGGTGGCACAAGACCCTCTTTAATAAGGATAAAAAATATGAATGGGCCAGGTCAATGCAGATTTACAGCAGTTGAAGATCTGACCCGCGGCGTTCAGAACTTGGGCCTTAGCTCATTTTTCTGCTTGCTGGTCAAGGTTTTTGCTGCTGCAACACAGGTACACTCCTGAGACTTTGCAGTAGGTCCAGAAGATCCACCCCCAGGCACCAGCAGACTTCACTCGAGCCGTGCAAGCTTATGTACTAATGTACTTGCTAATAGCCTAGACAGAGACTGATGGGCAAGGGCATGGAGGAAAGGGAACTGAAAGGACTGCCTAAGGAGAAGGAAGAGCTCCCAAGCCTCTCTTAATCCGTCACCTAGGGAGAGTTATGTTATCCCCATTATATATATTTCTAACTTCTCAGCCCCTCAGAGCTGGCATGAAACACAGTGGAAATGTTATATTTCCTTTTCCAGGAAAATTAGCTGGAAGAAATATTGTGCTAACTAGAGTTCACTAATGCACAGCCAAAACATGTCATTAAGTGATACATCAGGCATTAAAGATAAAGTTATAGTAAAGATCAAGTTTAAAACAGATTTTGTAAAGGAAAATTTAACTTGCACTAAATTATCTATGGAAATAACTCACCTGAATACTGACTTCATTCCTTACCATCAGCACTATTATAATAAATATCAAATGTGTTCATAATTACATGGCATTTATCTTGGGTTAATGACCTATAGGAAGGTTACAAGATACATTTAATCCTTTCATTGCTGAAAATGAAAACACTCACTGCCCTGGATTGTAATCTTACAATCCAGCCTGAGGAGAGGACAGGGCTGTTCTGCAACAGGAATCAGACCCGTGACTCAGAAGGCACATGTCAGGACGCTACCACAGGACTATGGGTTGAGGCTGGGGCCAGTGCTGGAGGTGACTTGGTCTGAGTTCAATGGGGGCAAGGCCAGAAGCAGCAGTCCGTGCTAGTGTCACACAATGGAATCAGGTCAGAGACAAGGTTGACGAACCGCAGCGGGTCAGAGCCAGCTGTGCCAGCCGAAGTAACGTGTGGAAACGAAGAAAGCAGCAGTTCATTCTGGAAATCTACAGCTTGTCTTTGGCTATTCATCCGTCCCTCTCAAGCTCCATTTTAAAAACTAGATTTTCATTTTTCAGATATTTTGCTTCGTGACAAACCACTTCACTCTGGGTGGGTGCCGTCGATTTCAGGCAGTGTTCCCTGACATATTTCAGAGCACTGCGGTCTGAGGGTGATGTGGCAATGCTGAAGCAGAGCTGTCGTAGCTCAAAAGCTTGTCTCTTTCACCCACAGAAGTTGGTCCAATAAAAGATATTACCTCGCCCACCTTGTCTCTCTAATACTAGAAAACTGACAATCAGGTAAGAGGAGTCAGGGCTCCATTCTAGCCTAGTGCAGCATCTTGAAATCACCCACGCTGAGAGACACTTTAAACGACGCTTGAATTAAAAACTTTCCCCCAGGATTGGTAATTCTGAACCTCCTGCTGGCAGCTTCCATCTTGCTGAAAAATGAGTGCTGGGGACAGTAGCAGTACATAGCAATCCTGCTTTAACTGTCAGAAAAGAGGAGTGAAATTCTGCCTCCTCTGAAATCAAAGGCAAAACTCCCATTGACTTCAATGGGGCCAGGAGTTCACCTGAAAACTTTGAATGCAGTAGCACAACTTCTAACAGAAAAGGTCTTCTTTTAAAAATAATAATACAATAATGGCCACAGATTAATACAGATTAATACAATAATGACCACAGAAGCATTCTTAAGTCCCGTTAGTATTTATAGGGACAGTAGCACCACCCTAGTTAATACTGAAACTAATTTACTGTTTGAGTAATAACAACTGAAGCATAAGAGTTTGTCCTTTCCAAAATTCTTGGTTTCACTGGGGAGGCAGTTTGATCTAGTGGCAAGTGCATTAGAGAAGAGACCTGGGTTCTTTTCCCAGCTCTGTAACTGGCCTACTTCACTTCCCTTGTCTGTGCCTCAACTTACTCATCTGTAAAATGGGGATAATGATACTGACCAGCTTTGAGAGCTACTGACAAAAAAGTGCTATATGACAGGTAGGTATTATTTAACTCTCGATATTCTTGTTATCTATAGAAGGGTCCAATATTTTTTTCTTTTGAATCCTGATAAATTCTTCACCTCAATATCTTATGGCAAGACACTCCACAGACTAATTGTGAGTCATATGACAAAGTATTTTTCTTCACAAAGTTCTCAGCCCAGAAGCAAATTATTGTACAGAAGTATGGTTTGGCTCTTTAGAAAATTTGACCCCAACTCTTCAGAGGTGAGGAAGCAGTGAGTTGAGCAATCATTCCACCTAACCTGTGATCGAATGGGGTGATCCAGAAAGAATTATAGCAGCAACCTCTCATTCCAGCGTCACTGTTGGAAAGTTGAAAAGGCTTGGAAAGCAGCCAATGTTAACGTTATAGTCACTGGCAAGGTAAAAAGTGGTTTGAAAAGATATACAACTCTCCTTTCACAAAGGCGGCTGCATTGCTTTAAAGTTGAAGCGAAACAGCTACAGAGCACATATATTGGGAACATGGAATCCAGAGACTCCTGGTGCAGTTCGACTTTAAAAGGTTTTGAAGCCATTTGCCATCTACACAATGACTAACATTGCTGCAGGAAGGCGTGGTGGAGAAATTGACTAGTTTTTGTGGAATAATTGCCTTCAGGGCTCCAATTTACAGCAATAGGTTGTTAAATTATGGCTAATGTTCAGCATTATTTCTTTGTGAGGAACAGGAGTCCGTAATGAAGCACGGTCTTAAGTTTAGTCAATGGTAATAAATGAAAATAATTTCCTTCTTAACAAAAAATAGAAAAGGAACTCATCACTGGGGCTCTTATTCCCAGTAGCCTTATTTGTAAAAAGTTGATATCAAGGTTGCACATTTATGCACTCAGAGGTCTGGGAGTGTGAAAGTTAAGGGTGCCCTGAATGACCTTAACTCTGCCCCGAGGTGTGTATCATTACAGAAGAGTCTAATTCCAGGACTGCATATTGTGAACTACAGGCGCTCCCTCACAGGAGGTAACAGGCGAGCCAGCACTGACACTAATTAGAGAGGTATGACTGGGGAATGAAACATAATTAGCTAAGCAGGATAGCAGGCTGGGGAGCCAAAGAGCCAATTAGCCCAAGTCTGATAAGAAGGAAGTACAAGGAGGAGGAGCAGGGCTAAGTCTAGGGGCAGAGAGGGCTCCAGGAAGGGAGACCCCGTCTCCTCTCAGGCCCTGGGGAAAGGGCCAAAAGCACATGGGACACTGTAAATAGCATTGCTGCAAAGGTGCTGGTGGAGGGAAGAAACAAAGTGCAGGGTGTGCGTACCCAGCCAGTGGAATTGGAGCAGGTTTCTGTGGTGAAACAAGGCGGGAGCAGACAGCACCCTGCTACACCCCCATTTGTGCTGCTCCTAGGCAGGGTGGAGGCGCTGTCAGGAACAGATCTGCCCTTTTGTCAGACAGGGGCTGTATGTCAGAGCCTGGGTATGTTCCCCTCTTTGTCTAGCTCTGCTCTCAGGTACCGAGTCATTTCTCTTTCTAGGCAGGAACAGGAATGGCTACAAACTCTTAGGCGTGTCATCTAGTTCTCTGCTGGCTAAAACAACCTGGGGAAGTCACTGCACCTTTTCAAACCCCCACCCCCTGTGGGAAGGAGGGGAAAGCAAGGGTTGATGGCCAAATCTTATTGGAACATTTCAAGTAGTCAGTGTTTGTTTAGGGTCCCTGCTCTGAAACTGCCCTCATTCTAAGACGACTTCTTATTTCACTTGCACCAGTTGGGTCAGCAATTGATTTGACTTCACGAGAATGGGCTCAGCATTTGTCCCTCTTTAATACTTTCCTAAGCAAGAAGTCTAGTCAGCATTCTTTAGCTCGGACCATCTGGGCTCTTAAAAAAAGGCTACAGGCAGGAATTCCTCTTGGGACAGCTGACGGTTCTCCTCTGGGTCAGAGGAGACAGCAAACAAAGATCCAGTCTCTGACTGTCCAGGTGAAAGTTAAAGATTCGGGACACTTGTTGGAACCAAAGCAAGGTAACTCCAATGTCCTGGCCAAAATTCCCTCTTTCATTGACAGAGGTTCTAATGATTGAGACTGCATGCGAGCTATTGCTAAATACCTAGTGGCTACTTGTAGGGGGTCTGTTAAGAAAGACTAGAACCCTAGCTTGTGTAGTTGGCATTATTTAGTTCCTTACACTAACGCAATGTTATTGCCCAACCTGTTGGTCAGATTTCTCTTACATTTCCCCGTCTCAAGTAAATCCCATCAGGATTTGTAAAGAGGGCACGTACCATCCACGGACTCAGCTTTCTCTGTTCTGTGTCTCATTACAAGCAGCTCTTGGCATGTTGATAAGTTAGCTTCCAGATAAGCAGAACACGCTGTACTGTTGTCTTGACTTGTGCAATAACCACTGGTCACTGTTTCTATGGGAAACAACAGGCTGGGGAAAGGACAATATCTAACATGATTAAAGTATTTCTTGGTGTCTATTGTTTGAGTGTCACCAAGCTGCTCAATAGCGTCTGAGAGCAGATTTGAAGATGATCATCTGGCAGATATCAAGCCCTTCACTATATTCAAAACAAGTGTTGCCATCTAACACAAGGGAGAGCACATTACACCACACAGAATTCTGAAGCGGCCAGCAAAGTTCAGGTGGCTTTACTGGGTTGAGAGTCAAATCAGGTGGACCAAACTCTAAAGATGACCATGCATTTGATTTGGATAGGAGGAGCTAAAGAAGAGCTGGACTGTCATGCACATGATTCAAAACTGGAAAAGAAAAGAATGCACTTAAGTCAGACAACTAGTTTTGGGAAGGCAACATGATGTTTACTCTGTGCCTGGGTTACGAAGGAGTGGGCTTTAGGGGAGACAAGAAAAATCGTCACTCTGCGTCAGGGATGTAGCTTTTATCCTTGGGTCATGTTGGAAGTTCAGGGTCATACTTCGCAGTCCACGCTTTGGGCCTGCCAAGCAGTGCTTTTTGTGGAATCTGGTTAAAGGCATTAAGATCTGCTTATTGACTGATCTGGGATTTCTTTTTAAATTGCAATAATTGCCCATTAAAACCTGCTTTTCTTTCAAGCAGCCTGCATTGCATGTGGAGACTTGAGTTGGGGATAATAGTTTTGGGATACCTCAGCAGTGGTTCTGGATGCTTTTTATAGTGGGGATGCTGAAAGCCAGTGGTCCCCAAACTTTTTACCTTGCACCCTCCCTTACCCCTGTCCATGCCCCCTCTCCCCAGAGCTGGGGCCAGGACGGGACCGCGGCTCTGGGAGGTGGGGGCAGACGCAGAGAGGGATAAATGGGGCTGAGGCTGGGACCACAGCTGGGGGTGGGGAACAGAGCCCTGGGTGCATGGCCGGTGGCTGGGACCCCATGCAAAACCTGGGGGTGCTGCAGCACCCTCCGCGCCTATGTACCTCAGAGAGAAACTGAAACCTGACCCCAGAGAAGGCAGAAGCAAGATAAGAGGCAAAGGGAGTTGCATATCCCCTCTCTGCCAGAAGGAGCCTCACTAAAGCACTTTATTGGCATGGGGAGAACTGGAATGACCTGCAATAATGCAACACAAGGGAAAATGTTGTATGAGAAGATCCTAAATTCTTGTTTAGTAAGGTGCTCAGGGGTAGCCCAGGTCCCCCCCTTTACCTGGCTTGGGTAAGCAATGCTTCCCAAACCTTCCCTTCTCCTGATCTTGTTACTAGCTATTTAAACACTGGCAGGAGGGGTAGATCAGCCCCTAAAATAATAGCGATCAGTTAAGGCCTAATCTTGCTCTCACTGATGTTAACTGGAGTACCATCATTGACTTCAATGGAAACACCTCCAAGCCTCCTCTGAAGAGTGATCTATAAGGGTTATCATTTCCATTGTTATGAGAAAGACGCCTATTTACTTCAATGGGAGTTGACTCAGGCCCTCAATACACTGATCTCTGCTAAGAGATGCTCATCGCTGGAGAGTCCAAGTGATGGGTTTTGTACATAGTATTGTTATACTGCTGTTTACCAAGACAGTTTATAAAAAAAAAAAAAAAAACCAAACTTCCCTGCCCAGTCTAAAGACATGGGCCCTCCCTAAAATCCTCTTTCCCCCA